>JAUPMG010278289.1:0-32018 GCA_031762675.1 Pachysandra terminalis | reverse complement strand
CCCCCCCCCCCCGCCCCGCCCCCCCCCCCCCCCGCCCCCCCCGTGTACCTCAATTGTTTGGAAGTTCACTGAACGTGAACTGAAGAGATGAGCTTTTGATGCGTGGATTTGGAATAGAATGAAATCTGAAATGGCATTACAAGTGTTTGATTGTTTGATAGCTTGGTGTTTGCTTTACAAAGGGTGCTCAAGTTGGACGGTTTGGATTTTATCACCATAGAAAATGCAGCATTAGAGCAGCAAAAACTATCCATACAAACCTGGACATTTCCACTAAATTCTCAACATCTACCTCTTCCCATAACCTCAAACAAAAATTTCAGACAAACCCCACCTCAGAGAACACGATTTCTTTCCAGCGTACAAACTGTGTCATCAAATACAGAAATCCGATCATGAATAAATTAACACACCATGAAATACCATCCTCAAACCCCAGATAACCGAAAGGAAAAAATAATAATAATAAAAAAAAAAATATGGGTAGTCAAGATGGTAGTGGGAAGGTGACTTTCAATGATAAATTGGATGTCTTGCGGGATTTGACTGGTTCCTTCATGTCCGAAGCAAAGAAATGTTTAAAATCTGTATTTTAAGTCTTTTTTCTTCAATGGCACTCTTTTGAAAATTTGATGAGACTTAGAAGATAGTCTCATTATATTGAATTGGTGAACAATAAGAGATCACTGAAATTTAAATACTTGGATAAATTTTCCCTAGAATGTTACTAATTTTTAAATTAGGACTTGTTGCATCACTAGGCCTTCTTTGATTTTCGAAGTACACATACAGCCATGCCTTCTATTGGGACTTCTAGCAGCTTTAGAATGTTAATACAAGATGGAAAAAAACATAAATTTGTAAATTTTTTCAAAAAAATCTTAATATCAATAAAGTGTTTTTTTTCCAATTTTTGGATACTTCATCATTTTTTAATTTACACTAATTCAACGTTTATGACTTTTTTTTATAATTCTAGAAATTATGTTTTCTGATATTTATTGATTTTTCAGGATTGCTGAAATTTTGACATTTTGTGACCCATGTAGTCTCATATGCAACCAAACCCCTAGTCCAATATTCAATTCTGTGCGAATTGACAACATTAATCCAGAAAGAAAAATGTGTATTGTTCTCTAAATGTTTCGCCCAAGTGGCCTACTTGCAGTCTTTAGACCTAGTTTTTGTAAATTTGATGTATGTAGATTATTGAAGAAGGCCTTTGACACGTTTTTGCCCCTTCCAAAAAGTTTCTTCGTAACTGAATTGTGTGAACCAGCAGTTGCACAAATGATTTAAAGGCTGTTGAATGTAACACTCATATTTTATTACTTAGAGTGATACAATGGGGAGTAAAAGTAATATATCAGCCAGAAGCCAAGCAGAAAGTATTTCCAAATGGGAGGCAATTGTTCTATTAAAGACAATCTTAGGGTTGCAGATAATAACAGCACAGTTGGATGGATTGAACATTGGGAGTGATCTAACCCCTGAAAAAAATGAGAAACCGAGATCTTAGATGGTCCAGTGACATAAAGAAGGTGGAGCAAAACCTAAGTTAACAGATTGCAGAGCAAAAGCAAAAGCAAGAGCATGAAAGCATCAAAATATAAAATACTAAGAGATCTAGAGTGTCTTCGGAGCACGTATACACACTCAAACACAAAAGTTCTTCATATCCCTAATTTATTTAGTAATTTGTTGTCAAGTAGGAAATTTAAAGCCTCAAATTGTAGCATTAAATTAATGCATCTTTCTTCCAATTCATGTGGTCAATCCATGACATAATACCCAACAAAACTTTGCTATGAACTGCAGTGCTAAGGAATTTTGTTGATTGATTAAGTGACTGGTGATGCACAAATCAGACACCAGTGGCAGGCTGATGCTCTCACTTGATTCAGTTCTGAAACAGGTGTGCACACACTGCTAGTTTTTGTTCTTTTTTCCCTTTTCAGGACAGCTGTAAATGACATCCTGACAACTATTAATGCTCCTTTAATTTTATTTTTTTATTATCAGTATTAATGCTCCTTTTATTTTATTTTATTTTTGGCATTTACATTGTTAGGCGGTTTGTTCAGTTCTTCATGATTACCTAATCTCTCCATGATGCAAGTGATTCTTATCTCACAAGTTTGGAGACGATGATTACATGGTTAACTATTTGTTCATTCAATATTTTTTTTTTTGATCGGTAAATGAGTATATTATATATAAAATAGAAAAAAACTGTACAAAAGTATAATAAAAAGTACAAGTATATCCATTGACACGAAGCCAAACTAATCCCAAAACAGCCCCCCAAGTGTTGTCAAATTCTTCAAATAAAATCCCCTTGAATTCCTTGTATGGAGAAACCCAATGACAAATAAGGGACATAATTTTCTCTGCCAATCTCTCAACTGAAATCTCCTTTCCTTCAAAAATTCTGCTGTTCCTCTCCCTCCATATGGACCAAATAATCGCCGCTGGGCTCAAGTTCCACAATATTATGCTTTTTCTCCTTCCTACCCTCTTTCTTTTCCAGCCCCAACTCTCAAGAGCCACTTTCAGAACCTTCGGCATAACCCAAAACAATCTAAATCATGAAATGATGACCTCCCATAAGTGCTTAGCAAATGCGCAATGCAAAAAAATATGAGCTGAAGTCTCCTTTTCCCTCTTACACAAACAACATCTAGAGGCTAAATGCCAGCCCCTATTCCTCAAATTATCTAAAGTAAGAATCTTGTCCTCAATTGCAGTCCACAAAAAGAAAGAGATCTTGGATGGTAAACCAGCTTTCCAAATCAACTTCCACGGCCCAAGCCTTACCTGTTCCACCTCAAAGGAGTGATGCATCGACCTTACCGAAAAAAGCCCGTCTATGGACTATAGCCATGATCTAGCATCTCTTTCACCACTAACCTTTATAGAATTAATTTGTTTCAAAAGCTCCACCACTTCCTCCACCTCCCAATCAAAAGAATTCCTCCTGAACTTTAAATCCCATCCTCACCCCGTATCTTCAAAAACCAAATAATCCTTCACCCCGGCATCAATGTCAGATGCTATAGCTACCACACCCGGATATCTCTCTAACAGTGTAATGTCTCCACACCAAATATCCTTCCAAAATTTGACGCTATCTCCCACCCTACCTTAAATCTCACACCTTTATGGAACATTCCTTGGTAACTACATATAGCTTTCCAAAAACCAGTCACATGAGTACCTCTACAAGTGTTAGAGTACCAACCTCCTGCCTCCACTCCGTATTTGCAACTAATAACCGACCTCCAAAGACTCCCACCCTCCACACCAAAACGCCACCGCCATTTAGCCAATAGAGCACCATTAACACGAGTTAGTCCTCTTAACCCCAAACCCCCTTCTTCCTTACCACAACATACTTGAGACCACTTGATTAAATGGTACTTCTGCCCTTCATCATTGCCTCTCCATAAAAAATCCCTTTGAAGCTTCTCCAGCCTTTTCACCACCGCAGTGGGAATCTTCAGCAAAGACATATAATATGTGGGAAGATTAGATACCGAGCTTTTTATTAAAATTGATCTCCCTCCTTTAGATAAGTATCTTGTCTTCCATGTCGCCAATTTCTTTTCCGTCCTCTCTATCACTTTATTCCAAATTTCTTTAGTTTTGTAACCAGCTCCCAAAGGAAATCCCAAATAAGAGGAAGGCCTCCTATCTTACACCCCAACCATCGAGCTAGTAGATTCAGGTCATCTACATCCCCAACATCAATCAATTCTGACTTTATTAGATTAATATGAAGACCTGAAACAGCTTCAAAACACAATAGTACACATCTCAACGCCCTCACATCAGTCTGACTAGCCCTGCAAAGGATCAATGTATCGTCTGCAAATTGCAGATGAGAAATGCTAGGAGCAGAATCAGTGACCTGGATACCTCTAATAAGGCCAATCTCCTCAGTACGGACCAACATCCTCCCTAAGTATTCTAGCACCAAAAGAAAAAGAAAGGGGGAAAGAGGGTCACCTTGACGAATTCCTCTAGTGCCATTAAAAAAACCCACTGACGACCCATTGACCAGCACTGAAAAAACTGGGGTAGTAATACAAAACATAATCCATGATATCCACTTAGCACTGAAACCCATTCGTCCCAAAGATGTAAAGGAGGAACTCCCAATTAACATGATCGTATGCTTTCTCCATATCCACCTTAAAAATCAGTGCCTTCTCTTTTCTTTTCAAAACTGAGTTTATACACTCATTTGCAATCAATACACCATCAATAATCTTACTCCCACTCCCTCCCACAAATGCAGTTTGGTTAGAACTAATGAGTCCCCCAATCACCTTCTTAAGCATATTGGACAACGCCTTAGCAATTGTCTTATATAAGCTCCCAACAAGGCTAATAGGACGAAAATCCCTGACATCCATCGCACCCTCCTTCTTGGGTATGAGAGCCAAGAAGGTAGAATTAACACTTATAACCACACTACCTTTAGAGCAGAATTCTGCAAAAACCCCCATCATGTCTTCCTTAATCACCTCCCAACATTGCTTGTAGAAGGCTAAAGAGAATCCGTCCGGTCCCAGAGATTTATCTCCTTTCAACTCCATAACAACCTCCTTTACCTCCTCCTCTGTGAAATCATTCTCCAATTCCTCTGCCACCACACTAGAAATGCTATCCACCCTCAAACCGTCCAAATTTGGTCTAAAATCGGCTTCCTCTGAAAATAACTTTATATAAAAACCTTCCACAGCTTTCTTGATCCCTTCCTCTTCTAACCATTCCACACCGTTTACCACCAACTTTTTAATTGTGTTTACTCTATTCCTTGCGCTCGCCATCTTGTGGAAGAATTTGGAATTTTTATCTCCTTCACGTAACCATAGAGCCCTTGATTTTTGCCTCCAACTGATCTCCTCTAATTTTGCCACCCTTTCAAACTCCTTTTTAAGATTTTCTCTCTCCATCCTCTCTGACCTGCTCATCTCTCCTTTATCCTCTACCCCATCCAGATGCTGAATTTTATCTAATAACTTTCCCAACCTATTTTCCACCCTCCCAAACTTCTCCTTGTTCCATTTCTTGATAACTTCCTTCATCAACTTCAATTTCCTACAAAACACGAAACTTGGAGACCCTTCCACCTAGAAACTGACCCACCATTCTCTAACCAGTCCCACAAACCCTTCTTCTTCCAACCACACATTTTCAAATCTGAATGGACTCCTTCTCTCCATCTCATCCTCATTTAACAGCAAAATCGGCATGTGATCAGACGTTGGCCTAGCCAAAGAGACCGCTTGAACCTCGGCAAATGCTTCTTCCCACTCAGTTGAAATTAAAAATCTGTCGAGCTTTGAACTGATCTGGTTCTCTTGATTGTTCGTCCAAGTAAACTCAGAACCCAGCAACAGAACATCTAATAGAAGATTCCTATCAATGAAGTCCGTAAAACTACTCATGTACGCATCCGACACAACTGGATCTCTCAGAATAGAATCTGATAACATTAAAATCGCCTCCTACACACCACGGGATGTCCCACCCCCTCCTATGCCTCTCCAACTCCTCCCACAAAGTCTGAAGAAGAGAATGGTCATTAGGACCATGCACAGTAGATGTCATCTTCAAATTCCCCCCATTCACTCCTAACTCCTTCAATATCACTGAAATACAGTATGTTCCAATCTCCGAATGCATTAATTGGAACATCTCCGCCTTCCAAGCTAAAAGCATCCCCCCTGAAGCTCCCCAAGCTGGTTTATACACCCAATTCGCTCTGTTGTGTCCCCATAACTGTAACATCACTGTTTTATCCACTACTTCCAACTTAGTTTCCTGAAACATAACTACATCAGCCTTCCATTCCCCCATAGCACCTTTTATCATCACCTTTTTATCCTTATTTCCCACCCCTCTCACATTCCAGCTCAAAATTTTAATCTTCATCAAAAACCTGACTTACCCCCTATTTTCCTTAAACTGCCTTCTGGAGAGTCCCCAATCCTTATACAAGGGCTGACTGGTTCTTTCAAATTCCAGTTCATCGCTACATTGTCACAAGATGTTGACATGCTTGACTTTTGCTGTAGTTTTGATCCTCTCAGGGTGGCTGTTTTGCATGGATAGAAGACGTTGATAGAATTCTTATTGTTGATCTCTTGATTTATTGGGGATTGATAATCCCAAATAATTTTTATGGTGTTTAGAGATGGGGAATAATGCCAATCACTTGTTAATCCCTTGTCCTTTCTCTCATTATGTTTGTGGCTTCTTCGCCTATCTTGCTGGTTCATTTTTTTTTTTTTTGATCAGTGAAAATAAATATATATTAAACGACAGGATAAAAGAGGAATACAAGTAGGCCTTCAGTACACCAAAGGTATACTTCAAGTAACTGAGAGAATAAAAGAGGAATACAAGTAGGCCTTCAGTACACCAAAGATATACTTACATTGGAGCCTGTTCTCTTCTTGAAGATCAAAGTCTTCAAGTAACTGAGATCTATGTTGTAAAAGTTTAGTAGTTTGATTGTTTGTGTATGTGCACGAGCGTGTAGTACTGCTATCAGTTGGCAACTACTGGTTGGTAAGTATAGAAGTTGATGTATAAGCATTGAAGAATCCACTATTAATCAAGCCATTTCTTATCTTACTTGCTGATGCAATTGTTGGGTTTTACCTATCCTGTTCTGTAGACTGTTTTCTTCCTATTTTTGGTGGTATCTTACTATCATGTTCAAGTATATGGCTATTGTACAGGCACAAAACAGAATTTCTGCAATGACATCTAGTCGCTCTGATTGGTGTATTTCACGGCAAAGGACCTGGGGTGTTCCTATTCCAGTTTTTTATCATCTACATTCAAAGGAACCGTTGATGAATGAAGAGACCATTGATCATATCAAGTGTAAGAGACCTTTTGAAACACTGATTGCATTCTATATTTCTGATTATGTTGTGTTTCTTCATAATCCTTTGTTTAATATGACGCCTTTTGTTTCTAAAAAAAACTTAGCATCATAGATTCTATGTTCATTTTTTTTTTGTTATTGATATACCTATTTTCTTATTCTACATTTGACTTTTTTAGTGGCATTCCTTCTTCCGACAGGCTTGTAGACTAACTTTGTTTATACTTTCTTTTTTTCTTGTTATCTTCTTTTCTCTTTTTAGGGGATTCTCTCTTGAAGCGCCTTTGTACATTACCTCTTTATATATTATACTTCTTCATTATTCATTTAAAAAAAAAGAAAAAAAAATACTGCCAAAGTTTTATATTCTATTGTTTGATTATTAATTTCGTTTGATTATTTTGTTTGGCAGCTATAATATCCCAGAAGGGAAGTGACGCATGGTGGTACATGACGGTCGAGGAACTACTCCCAGATAAATATCGCTATAAAGCGTCTGAGTATCAAAAGGGAACTGATACTATGGATGTTTGGTTTGACTCAGGTTTTATAAAATTACAGTTTTTAAGCTATTCAGCACTACACTGATAGTAGACATGCTCATGTTTTTGCACTGCACGTCATTGGCCTTTTGACATTTTTTGAAACGGAATGTTGAGTAGTTTTTCTTTCTAGTTTCTTCTCTCTCTCTTGTTTTTTTTTTTTAATTTTTGTTTTCGCAACTACATCCTTGTTTCTCTTAAAGCATCATTAATCTCTTGAAACTAGATATTGATTAGTTTTTTTATTTTATTTTTATCAGTGACTAGATATTGAATAAGTTTTCCTTTATAGTTTCTTCCGTGTTCTTTCTTTTATTTTCTTTTCTTTGTTTTCTTCCCTCATTATTACACCCTTGAGTTTCTGTTAAGCAGTATTAACAGTTATTTGGTGAAACCTCATGAAGGTGCAAAGGCATGGAAAACAACACATGCTGCAAAAACATATGATCCATGAAATAAGCTAATTCATGCGAAATGTGCAAAGAGAAATGATTGTTCATGTCAGATTTGCTTCTTAGGAGAAATGAATTTTGGAAAAGATATTTTTGGTGCTAGATAACTTTTGTTACTGAAAAGTTATTCCTTAGTAGACCAGGATCACTTATGGCAACTCTCTTTTTAAAAATTTAAGCATCAATCACCTCATAGGAAATTGCTTATTCCTATATGATATGTTATATGCTGTATGTTAGGCTCCTCTTGGGCTGCTGTGCTGGAGAAAAGAAATGGCCTTGGTTGTCCTGCAGATATGTATCTTGAAGGTACAGATCAGCATCGAGGGTGGTTCCAGAGTTCCTTGTTGACAAGTATTGCTACCAAAGGTAATAAGAATAGGAACCTGCATATAGTCTTGAGAAATCTTGCATTTTTATTTCAAAACTGATTATAAATTTTTTTGCTTGCATTATGTTTGGCTTATTGTTTTGGTAAGTGTTGTTCTTTGTCACAAAGTTTTTTCATTTGAAATGTGTGCATTCATGTGCATTATTTTTTCAGTTCTGTAACACAAGTTATTTACACATGCAGACCTAAGTAACATGGTAACAACTTTATGAGGAAATCAAAATTAGTTGTAGTTTCTCTTTTTCATGTCTAAAACCCAAGTCTTGTCAAATTTACTGCTAAACATTTATATCAACAAACCAAAAGGGGAAGCTGAGAGTTACGAATGCTAGTGGTCTGTAATGAATTATGCGTGGGATAATAAATGAAATATTTCATCCCATTGAATGCTACTTAGGGAGTAGCTATTGCATATCTAGAGTCAAGTCGCAATGAGAGATCTTTTTGGAATACAAAAATGACCTGCCATATAGCAGTCCTATGGCTTTTTCTCTAGCTACAGTAAGGCAAACACCAAGTTTATATTAAATGGAAAGTTGCTTATCCTAAAATCAATTCGTGCTGGTACCTCAAAGATTTTTTTAATGCTTATTGTTTCTTTTGTTCCCAAAGATATGATTCAGGCTAGGAAGGCTATTGGGATTGCACGATGTTGGATTTTTTTATGTAATTCCTATGAGGCCAGTAAACTGTTTTCCGGTGGCAATACTTCCCTTCTTTCTAACTTAGTCTCTAATGTTGTCTTGTTTTGTTACCAGAAGATATTACAACTATTATTTAGTCATGGCTGAATATTGAAACAATAAGTTGATGGACTGGTCTTACAGGAAAGGCTCCATATTCACGCGTGATAACACATGGATTTGCGCTAGACGAGAAAGGTTTAAAGATGAGCAAATCATTGGGCAATGTTGTAGATCCGCGTACCGTCATTGAAGGAGGGAAAAACACCAAGGTCGGGCACGTGATTGTATGCTTTGAACAATTTCACTAATCTTATATGCTTCATGGTGGTTTTGTTTCTTTTGACAGGAGGCACCTGGTTATGGAGCTGATGTCCTGCGTCTCTGGGTTTCTAGTGTAGATTATACTGGTGATGTAATGATCGGGCCACAAGTCCTTCGTCAAATGTCTGACATATATCGGAAGTTGAGAGGAACAATGCGATATCTTTTATCAAATCTACATGACTGGAAAGTATGTTCGTATTTTCAAACAACTGTAGCTTTTTGTTTTGTTGAGAACTGCTCCTAGGTTGGGCATATATGTAGCATTATCGCTTCACTATAATACTTCTCCATTAATGTCCAGAACCATTTTCTGGTCTCTTTGACCATTTCGGATGCATTATTTGATTAGTCTTAGTATTGTCAATGTTTCTTATAATTACTAATATAGTGTAATATTTACATTAACTTATTACTCAATAACTGGTAATTAATAATGATAACAATACCTTTTACATGATTTATATTTTATACTAATTAGAACTCTACAAACAAAATTGTATGAATGATGAGGCACTATTTTAGTTTACGAATGACTAATTACTTTTTACTAATAATATACCTACTCTTTACCGATCAAAAAAAAAATCTTTATATGTAATATGTTATACTATTAACTATTATTCTTAGCATAATTAATATTGATTCAAAGCTTACGTAGTTTATATAAATTTTCTAGCTATTACTCACAAATTTTTATTGAAAATGTATTTTTTTTATCGATACTTTTTATTGAAAATATTATTTATCCCTTATACTAAGTTGAACTATACAAGTATGTTAACAATTATGTAATTGAAATGTACTTCTCACTCATTACTATTATAATTATGTAATTTATATTAACTTATTCTTACTAATGATATAAAAAGTTATTTACGTATTTATATTAGTTTATGACCTGCATAATATTTATTAGCATACTAGTTATACTTTTATTGCAAAACTATCTTTACGATTTTATTTGTCATGGTTTAACTTGATGATACAGCTATATAAATCTGTTGCCTGAACGAGGGCTTAGGTGACAGTCAGGTCTAACACCTAAGTTAGTCACTTTCCTAAGCGTTTTGCAACTATCCCAAGTTTTTGCGCATTACCCTCAACTCTTGTGCGGATTCGTATCTGTGCACAAAACACAGAACAAGAGTGGCATATTTTAAAGTATCTCGAAGTCCAAAGCACCTGTTCATTTGTATATATGTATATATAGATACATATGAATTAAGTTAACATTGTTACATTGTTAATAATACATCTTATTTTGTTATTAGATGAATGAATAATTATATCTATTTTTAAATTTTATAATGTTCTTTGTAAGAGCATAACTTACATTTGATTTATATGTAAAGCGAAGACTAGGGAAGTGACTATGGAAAGAATGGAAAATGACACAAGTTAAAGTATAATTCATTTACAATTTAGTACGGATAATGTATGATATATGGAGCAGAATTTGGACGACAAAGAACAGAAATTTTCATTGGACGAACGTTGCAGAGACTAGGATGATGAGATGGATGTGTGGGAAGATGAAGACATATAAGGTAATGAATGAACATGATATAAGGCAAAGGAAAGTAGATTAACATGTAAAACGATGACTTGGGAGGTGACTATAAGAAGGTGCTAGTGGAGGAGCATACTTAAGGATCTAAGAGGGTGAGAGGAAGACCAAAAAGAACCTGGATGGAGTTGGTCAGAAATAATTTAAATGCACATAATCTGACCAAAGATATGGGTTTTGACGGGTTTGGATAGAGGAAGAAGATGCTTTTGACATGTAAAGCCAAGACTAGGGAGGTGACTATAAGGAACTTTTCATTTTGCCATTGTTGTAAGGGTAAGTTGGATAGTGGATACCATACCAAATTTTTGCTCAAGGGGCCTCTGTCATGTTTCTTAGACACTCCTTTGTCTTTGCTTCATTCTTACTTTAAAAACTTATAAGAAAAAAATTCATTGCCTACCTTTTATATGTAAAAGGCTTGGTAAGAGTATTACAGGTTGATGGGAATGGAGGCACTGTTCATGTGGCCAATCCAGAGGGTCCCCACCTTTTGGATGGGTCTAGACTGGCCACTTCTACCATCCACGTTGCATTAAGACGCATCTTGCAATAGGAAACCGAGCCTACTGTGTAAAAATAGAGTTATTTTTTCTACATAGTTTTACACTGTTGTCTACCCCTTTTTCTACATTTGTATGTTGCCTTCATCTTTTCAATTTATTAGGTTATCCCTTGGATATTTAATTGAATAGCCTCTTCTACACACTGCTTCTTATGCTTATTTTGTTATATGTTTCATTTGCAGCCAGAGAATGCTATTCCATACAGTGATCTTCCCATGATAGACCGGCATGCACTATTCCAACTTGAAAACGTCGTGACTAATGTTAGAGAGAGCTATGAAAACTATCAGTTCTATAAGATATTTCAGGTAATATGATTTTCTAATCTCATTGTTTGATATATGAGAAGAATATTTGAGGTTCATATTATAAGAGATTGTCTTTATTTTCCTGTACGCGGGGACTTCCGCAGCAGAAACAGTTAAAGCAGGAAATGATTACCTCTATGTAATATAATTGAGAATAAGAAGTTCTTTTGATCTGATAAATGGGAGAAGTTCAAGAGGAAAAAAGCAGAAATCGATGGTACTAAAAAATTTATAACAAAAAAGGTGGTTGCATCTCTAAGAGGGACCAATTGGAAACTTTTGGTTCACCATATCTTTTTGGCAATAAAGGTCTCAATATTTTATTATTTTTTCTGGAGTTATACTTGATTAAATTGCTGACTCCAGACTTTGCAAATTCCCTATTTTTCTATGATGTCATATTTAGAGTACATGTATTAACTGCATCATTTTGAGCCGGTCAAGATAATCGTCCAGGGGTGATGATATCTGTTTGATCATGCTTGTTCTCTATAAATAGCTTTCTAAACTGGAATTATGACTTTTATAAATAATGAAGTTCCATTAGAGAAAAAGAAAGTGGTACAAGATCAGCCAAAGATGGTTTAACGTGCAAAGAGAAAAACCAAACCAAAGAAACAAGCAATGATAACAATCGAAAGACCCACCCTGACCACAACAAAAAAAAAAAAAAAGAAACAAACCTGGAGACCAAGAAAAAACCCCTCCTACACTAGCTAATCCTGTGCAGGGATGCTCATAAACATTGACTCCCTAGAACCCCGTTGTTGGCTAAAATGTAAAGCAAACTATTAGCTGCCCTAGGAGAATAAGTGAACAAGATGTTCATTATGGATGAATTTGGAGTTGCGGTTTCTGTTTCACTACCATAAAAATTATTAAAGTTGGTGTCAGTAGTGTCCAATAAAGAATACAAGAATTCCACCTTAAGCGAGATTGAGAATTTGGATCAGATTGAGGAGACTAGGAATTTGAATAAAGGAAGTAGACAGGAACATGCGATTCTTGCACAAACCTGTCAATGGGATAAGAGTTCTCTTACTTGATGCAAAGTTTATGGAGGATCAGGGGTTTTTTTTTTTTACCTTTCGTAAGTCAGATAAGGAGGTCCTCTTCAGAACTAGAGGTTTGTGGATGACAGGCTGTCAGGGGACCAAGCTGAATGCTTGGAAACGGAGTTTGATTAGGAGATTAAAAGGTGATAAGGAAGCTTGGGCCCCAAGGGATTCATAATGGCCTCCGTTTTAAGAGTATTGGGAGATTATTAAAGGTGACTTGGTGGTGGTCTTCAATGAGTACACTGAAACGGGTTGGTGAACGAGTGCAACTTTTTTGGTAATCATTCCTAAGATAAAGGAGCGAGAGAGATTGTATTTTTAAACGCATAGTCTAACCACTAGCCAATATGAAGTCATTACTAAAATCTATATCTTAGGCTTAAGAAGGCCATTAGTGCTGTGGTTGCGAGTAATCAGAGCACCTTTATTCATGATCGGCATATCTTATGCAAGGCTTCTCTTACTAACCCTCTGATTTCTTTCATGTGCTTGTTTAAGATGGCTATTAGAATTGCCAATGGAATTGTTAAAATTTAGAGGAATTTCTCATGGGAAGGGACGGGAGGCTAAGAAGGATCACTTAGTGAACTAGAATGCAGTGTATAGGAACTAAGGAGGCTTAAATTTGGGAATACAGTGGCTAGAATTCTGCCTCCTTTTCACGTAACTGTAGGCGTTTAGTGTTGAAGACAATTGCTTTTGGCATGCAATCATTATAAACATTACCGGCAATCTATAAAGAGAGGAAATTCATGATCCTATCTCCTTAGGTTTGCATCATGTTCTTGTGTTAGGAGTAGGCAGTGGACCATCTGTTCTTCCGTTGTATAGTAGCACGTGAGATTTGGAGCCATCTTACATACTTTGGGTATTGACTAAGTTATAGCATTTGGAGGTGTGGAACAAGAGGAGTTTCAAGGATGTGAGTTCAAGGACCTTTTTCTATCACAGAGAAAGTGATGCTTATGATGGCCCGAAAGGGTAAGTGCCAGAGTGGAGTTCAGGGCTATTAGTAGCCAATTTCTTGAGGGAGTGGAGGGCAAAGTGGAGAGAGTAGAGATGGCTAGGCAACTTGTGGAGACTGGGGTCATTATTTTGACAGATACTCGATGGAGAATTCTGTCTCTTAGGGATTGGTGGTATCTCCTGAGATCATGATGGCCACATTCTACATGTTTTCTATGGCCTATTAGAGAGGGTGATGCCATTAGGCTAAGTTATTTACTGTGATAGCGGTTCTTTGTGAGGCCAAATCATTGGGTGTGGTTACTTGTGGTGGAGGGTTTGTCTACAGTTATCTCTTTGTTGGCCAATTGTTGAACTCGAAGTCGGACTTGGAGGTTGGCTCATAATGTCGGGTTAGCTTTATCAGTGAACCTTGAACTTTTTTTTCGTCAAACTTGAGATGAACATTTCATTCTCATGAGTGCCTAGACCCTAACCCTGTTGATTAATTGGTTAAGATTGGGATAACTGGAGAATCGATTTATAATGGACCTCCTCCAATGGAATTGATGTATGAGAGGGCCTAGTTCTTTTTGGAAGAGTGTGCATTTCTGTGTATTTTTCCCGTCTTTGTTACTTTTTCTTGGTTTTCTTTCTTTCTTTATCTTTTCCTTTGGGGCAGTTTGGGCTGTCTTGTGGTCCTGCTATCTGTGTTGTACATTTTGCCTTATCATTTTCAAATAAAGCTTCGGTAATCAGCAAAAGAGAAAAAGAATGAAATATATTTATGGGAGAAATGTTCAATTTGAATAGTATTATGCTTTCTTCTTTTTCATCTAATAGGTCTCAAAATATACACTACACTTAAGTGAAATTCTAAGGACTGCTGACAACACAGTTTAGCTAGAACACAGAGCTAAAACACACTAATCTGTGACTATTGCTTTTATCAAATTAACTGTACATAACTAACGCTTGTTTCTGGTATATCATCCATTGTAATGAAGATTCCTATTAAGTAAGAAAGGAAAAGATTGCATATATAAGATGTGTGCAAAATTATTTTAGCACTACTAACACTCAATTTTCCATCAGTTATACAAGAACTCTCAAGCATCAAGTGTTCTAATGAACTATGAAATGAAATTCAAATAGAGAAGGCCACAATATTCATCATTCCATGGTGAATTTATGATTATCAATGCAAATCGCAGTGCCCTAATATGTAGAGATTGTGTAAAACTAGTAGTCAACTAAAATTAGGTCCTAAAACCTGTCTTTACTTTTTTTTTCTTTGATTGATAAGAAAGTCCTATGGATGCGTGTTAAGTTCTTACTGGTAGATATCTTGTGACAAATTGATCCTTTCATTCATTCAAGTGAGAAATTTTTTGTACTTGGGATGGTTGTCTAGTTTGCATTTTTTTGTATATCTAAATACGATATTTTTCTATTTCAGATTATACAACGGTTTGCCATTGTAGATCTTTCAAATTTCTATTTTGATGTTGCTAAAGATCGACTTTATGTTGGGTAATCCTTTCTTTACTCTAAATTCATTATAAGTTTTAGCCATTGCTTAATTCCCTTTTCTCACTTTCATGTGTTACAAATATAGTGAAGATCATTTTGAATTCTAGTATTTCCATTTTTCTCTCAAGGATCCCACAAAATTCTTGAAATATTGAGTTAATATATTGTAGGCACATTTCCATATTGCACGTATTGACATCATATATGAAGATTGTCTTATGTTTTCTTATCAGTTAATTAAGTAGCACAAATTTATTCAAGACTGAATCTAGGCTGTCACGTGGAACAGAGTGAGACAATATTTAAAAAAACAAAAAGGTCTAGGTCACGAAGTTTTGTTTTTCCTTGATTTTCTTTGTGAACATTTTCATTTCCTTTTTTTTTAATACACTTTATATAGGGTCCTTTCAATTCCATTAGTAATCAGTTAATTAAGTAGCACAAATTTATTCAAGTAAGACTGAGTCTAGGCTGTCACGTGGAACAGAGTGAGACAATATTTAAAAAAAAAAAAAAGGTCTAGGCCACAAAGTTTTGTTTTTCCTTGATTTTCTTGTTAACATTTTCATTTCGTTTTTTTTATACACTTATATATAGGGTCCTTTCAATTCCATTAGTATGGTTTGACACACATGAGTTGCAGGGCCATGGATTGCATGTTTTATATCGTAACCTCTCATTTGAAGGGGAGTTTCAACTATGAAACACTCTACTTGTAGGTCATTCTTGGGTTGCTTTAGATACATCCTATTTATAGATTTGCTATTGATCAGCAATAGGAAAATTTTGTATACAGCTCACGAGGGTAAGTTATTTCTTCATATATTTCTAATTGATCAGACGAACTCTTTCCCATAGCCAGTTAAATATGTTATCGCAAGTCTTTCTCATGGATAAAGTAATTTTGGGTAAAAGAATCTGTGCTTCCCAAGGAATTGCCTATTTTCAGTCCAAAGAGAAATTTTTACTTTTTCTTTTTAGTTTCTGCAGTTGGAAAATTGACTTTTATTGTTGGGAACAGTGACCGACAGAATTCATGATATTGTCGAAAATTATATTCCTTCAAGTGTTTTCACGCTAGGATTTTTATTTATGCTGACAAGTCATTTTGGTTAAAAGAGAATATGTACCTCCCAAGGAAATGTCCATTTTCAGTCCAATTTTTTTTTTTTTTACATTTTCTTTTTAGTTTCTGAAGTTGGAAAGTTGACTTTTATTGTTGGGAACAGTGACATAATTCATTATATTGTCCAAAAACTTGTTCATTCAAAAGTTTTCGCCCTAGGAATTTTATGTATGCTCACATATGTGGTTGTTTCAGGGGTACAGTGAGTTTCACTAGGAGAAGTTGTCAAACAGTCCTTGCAGCACATCTCCTTGCTATTGTGAGGGTAATTGCTCCAATATTGCCTCATCTGGCCGAGGATGTATGGCAAAATCTTCCCTTTGAGCATACTATCGAGGATGGTTCCACTGCTAAATTTGTATTCGAGTCAAAGTGGCCAGCTTTAAATGAAGGATGGCTTGCATTGCCAGATGAAGACATTTACTTGTGGGGGAAAGTTCTCGAGGTAATATATTTACTAAGGCATGGTCTCATAAGCAATATTTCTCAAGAACTCATAAGCATGTTTGCTTCTGTATAACTTATCAAAAAGAAAGAAAGAAAGAAAAAAAGGTTGTTGTGTATATGTTTAGGCATAGTCTCAAATTCTGTTGTCGAGGTTTGTCTCCGTAGATTTAAGGTTTATCTCATATTGGATTTTATGTGGAAGCAAAGAAACTAATTGTAAACATTAAATCTCCTGAAATTGTCAATATTCATAGAATTATTTTGTTAGAAAAGCAAAAAGAAATTTCTTGCAAGATGTCTAGCTCCTGAACCCATGGTTTTAAACGTCGTTTTCAAGGAAAGTTTTGTACCTTTTTGAATGGAGGAATTTCGCTTCGTCACAATATTTCCCATATAAAACTATACAAATTTTTAATTTCAAGGCAAGGGAACTAATCAATCAAGGAACATTTCTTACCGTTTGAAAAGGAAAAAAGTTCACTAAATATCAGGAAAATTTAAAACCATCCCTAAAACATCTACCATATGAAATTTATATTGTTTTTTCTAATTTTAAAAAATCTAGGGGAAAAAGTCGTGTTAGAACAAGCGATTAGATATATTTATGACTGGTTTCTTAAAGTGATTCATATTCTGCAATTTCAAGCCTATATATATATTTTTTGGTAAGTAATTTCAAACCTATATGGTGTTGGTGGAAAGTGATTTCTGATTTTGGGTGTTATTATAAGTAGATCAAAATCAGATAAACGCAACTTTTACTTTATACTCTTCACCTTTGTATTTGAGACTACTTATGTATCACACTAAAATGTGATGGATATTATCTGCAGTTTGATCTCTTTTTACACTGTTATGATTCGTTTCTAAGTTGAGCACTTTGTTACCAGCTGCGAACTGAGATAAATAGAGTTCTAGAGAATGCTCGCACGGGCAGGTTAATTGGTTCCAGCTTAGATGCAAAAGTGTATCTCTACATTGCTGATGCCAATCTGGCCTCAAGATTACATGGTATGTGTGCAGCCAGCCACGATGCAGACACGTTGAATCGAATACTTATAACATCTCAGGTATGTAAATTTTTTTTGCCACATCTATTTAACAATGCTAAGTGGTACAATGCACCATTAGGATGGAGGTGCTTTGCTATCTATTCCCCGGAGACCTCTTATTGCCACAGCCCAAGGCTAGTTACTGGAATGATTCCTGCCACTGATTGTTGGTTGATGATATATAGGGTGGTTCATCAATTAGTTGCTTAGGATCTCGTCCATCCAAGGGAATATAGTTGGGGTGCACATATCACACTATATTACCGCTAGGGTTGCAGCTTGGGTCGGGCTAACCCAAACCCAACCCGACTTTGGATCGGTTTTTGGTTAGGGCTTCGGGTAACCTAACCCAAACCGAATTAACCCGGTTAATAATATACATATAATATATAAAATTTATATTAGAAGTATGTATACTTTAGAATTTAGACCCTCTAAACTTCTGCTATTTCTAAATAAGTCCCTTGCTATAAATTTTTGCACATTGTTCAGTTTGATGAAGTCCAAATATATGACTTAAGCTATGATTGTGCTTATCAATCTGAATTAACCTGACCAAACCAAAATAAAATCGATTTGGTGTTTGGGTTTCATAGTTCGGGTTTCAAATTGGGTTAGGTTGGCCTTCAAGGAGGTCGGTTTGGGGTTGGATTGAGGTCAACTTGAGTCAAACCGAACCGAGTTGCACCCCTAATTACCGCACTTCGATCATTATTATTAAGTTCTGGTCCATAACTAAAATGGTGACTTGCAGGTTGAAATTCTATCTTCTTTGGAGAATGAGCTGATTGAAAGTATTCCGTTCACCGGGGATTATCTCATTGAAGGGAAGAGCAGAGTTTGGATCGGAGTGTCTCGTGCTGAGGGTATGAAATGCGAGAGATGCTGGAATTACTCACCTCAAGTTGGTTCTTTTCCTGAGCACCCCACGCTTTGTCACCGCTGTTATAATGTTGTTGGTATCCAACCACTTCCTACAATGGCAGCAGTCAGCTGAGACTCCAAAGTGAAACAGATCGAGCGCTCGTTGTCACATTGACTTCGATATAATCCTCTTCGAGTCAGGCTCCTCTACCAGAAAGAGGTATAACACAGGTAGACTCACTATCAATGGGATATTCATTTTTAGGCTTCCATTCAAGTCTAAGAACTGGACTATAACAAGAACACAACAATAACAAGTGATACAAAGTGCATAATTTATTTTGTAAAAATTAGGATGAGAAATAATTGAAAGAAATTTCATTTTTTATTTATTTTTATATTGGCTGTATTCTAATTTAGTTTTGTGGTTTCAAGTTACTAATACCTAGGTTTTAAGTCTCGGGATCACGGATCGACCCGATCCCGATCTGTAGAGGCGATACCAGCCAGTTAGGATCCGATATAAAAGTTGGATCGTTCATTTAAAAAAAATAAAAATTGGATCGGTCAGACTGGTTGCCCGACCGGCGGTACTGGTCGGTACTAGACCGGTCCAGGTTGATATTGTTGGACCGTTCTATTTATAAATTAAAAAAAAAAAAAAAAAATTGGATCGGTTGTACCGGCTGGTCCATACCGGTATCGGTTGGACCAGTCCGATCCAAAGCCACTTGATACAATAGTTGTATCGTGGCTTAGGATCGGACCGGTCCTGGCCGATCCCAGTACGGACCGGATGAATCCGGTCCTTGAAACCATCTAATACTGCTGATGTTTCCAGCAAACATTTTATTGTTATTGTTGTGATTTTGGTCACATATCTTTGCAAACATTTTATTGTTATTGTTGTTATTTTGGTCACATATCTTTGCTGCATGATCATGCTTACAGTATTAGGATTAATGAGGGAATAACCCAGTTGAGAACAGTGCAGCAGTAAAACTGATGGAACTGGAAAACGTCCCAACTGGACAGTCGATCTATACTTTTGGGACGTCGGTAGGACACCCCCTCATAGGGGTGTCCAATGTGCCAAAGTTATTGGAACCCCAGGCCACGTACGGTGTGCCCGTGCTGGGCCGGATCGTGGCTGTTGTTTGCCCAAGGTTTAAACGATTGATCTGGTCCGGTCTGTGGTCTGTACCGGCAGGTCCAGTCCCAAGCTACGATACAAACAATTGTATCTTGAGGTTCTGGACTTGACCGGTTGTACCAGTCCGGTGTTTTTTTTGTTAATTGGACGGTCCATATCGGTATTGATCTGGACGAGTCCAGTACCGACTGGTACTGTCGGTCCAAATATTTTTAATTTAAAATTTTAACATCTGGTCCAATTTTTTATACCAGATTCGGACTGGACAGTACCGTCAATCCAGACTAGAACCAGCTAGAACCGGCATGATCCCCATTCCAAGCAAAGTTTCAAGGATCAAACCGATTCAATCTGTACTGCCACGATTGGTCCGGTCTCAAGCCATGATACAACTATTGTATCGTGAGGCTTTGGATCAGACCGGTATAACCGATATTAGTACGGATTGGCTGGTACAACCGGTCCAACCGATCCATTTTTTAATTTTTTTTTAAATTTATAAATTGAACCATGTCCGGTATCGAGTCTATAAAGTAAGTTATCATGTGGTAACCCGATTGCTCTCAATCGTCACTTCTACTTTGACAATTTGACCTATAAGATAAGATCATATCAAAGTATCTTAAAAAGAAAAAAAAAAGTTTCAAAGATTAAACCGATCCAATCCGTACTGCCACAACTGATCCGGTCCAAAGCCATGAAATAATTATTGTATCGTGAGGCTTTAGATCAGACCGGTCTAATCGATATTGGTACGGATCGGCCAATACAACCGGTCCAACCGATCTATTTTTTAAACGTTTTTTAAATTTATAAATTTAACCATGGCCGGTATCGAGTATCAAGTAAGTTCTCTTGTGGTAACCTTATTGCTCTCAATATATATATATATATATATATATATATATATATATATATAATGACGGGCTCTAGAGATTTGGACACCGTGCATGTTGATAAATGGGACAACAGTGATGTCTCCATCTATCAAAATACATACTGTCTAATCTTTAGCTTAACGAGTCACTGTATAACAGTCCCACAGGAGGAAGAGGTCCAGCCAACAGATTTGATTACCCATGAAACCCGGCGGGTCCACCCACATGTGCAGCACGTTAGGTGTAACTAACTATAATAAACGACGAAGGAAGTGATCGCGACCGGTTTAGACACCGAATTTGATTCACCAGCTCAGGATATCTTCACGCGACAATGTCCATGACATAGCTTCTTATAAATGGAAGGGTTTCAATGTGAAGGGTTTTGTTTAAAAGGGCTTAAAATTATATAAAATGATGTACGTCTATATAATTTTAGATTTGATAAATATTTTATCATTTTAAAAGTTTTACTTAAATTTGGATTCCGTTTGGTGCATCTTTCCAAGGTTTTCCTTAAATTTATAATTTTATCATTTTAAAAGTTTTACTTAAATTCAAGTTCCGTTTGGTGCAACTTTCTAAGGTTTTACTTAAATTTAGGTTCCATTTCGTGTAACTTTTCAAGGGTTAGGAAGCCCTTCCTAAACCCGAAAGGGCTACTCAACTAATACTTGGGTGTTTGGTGACACTTTTGAAAGCGGCTTTGAATAGAAGGGCTTTTTCGGAAAGCCTAATTTGGTGAAGCAGAAGTGAGACTACTTCCAAAAACTGCTATTGCCGAAATCAATTAGCAGTTATTTAAATTGAAGCCTTTCCATTTGTATGAAGTTAAGCCATGGCTAGCTACTTCCTGCAAACACAGTTTTTAAAAACAGCACCATACATGCTTCACTGAAATGAACTTCATAAAGAAACACTTCCATCCAAAGCAGCTTTCAAAAGAATCACCAGAATACCTAAGCATTAGGTATAATGCCTTTTTAAGTTTAGAAAGGGCTTCTGTTATGTACCTAACCATTGTTCTAAAAGCTACAAGACTTGTGAAAATTCATTTTAGTTAATCACTTAACATATAGGATCGTAACATTCCACCACGCTTCTGTAACCGACATCCACGGCAGCCTACTCTATTAACACTGAACCGCTGATAGCCCTTTCTTTATTGGTGGTTTCACACACCTATCAGTATTCAATGACTTAGCACTACGCCCATACATGATACCAAGGCATTGAATACTGATACATAATATCAGTATTCAATGTCCTGTAAGAGAAAGAAATACTCCCAAATTCATTCTCATATCTTTTGGTGGCTTTTTCATTCTATAGTGTCAGAAAGATATCTTATGTTGGATATTCTATCTCACTTATCTGGTAAATGTGGAAGGATTAATGTCTATAGTTGCTCATTCTGATCAAAGAAATATGAAAAATTACAGTTTAAGAGAATTCCTTTCAACAATTCTGAGGTCAAAGCTGCAGGCTTCTACTTCCCCCATAATCTTTAATACTGTTGTTCATTATTTAGCAACAATAATGACAACACAAGATCAAAAAGATGCACAGATATATGTGATTTGACGTTACTTACATTACATTCATGGGAGAGAAGAAATTTCTACCATGTCAAATAATGAATTAGGACTACAACTTATACTCTTACCCGATATATATAGAAAGTCCCCAATAGCCAGATACATTTGGAAGACCCCTAGAAGAAGTTTCTACTATGTCAAATAATGAATTAGGACTACAACTTATACTCTTACCCGATATATATATGGAAAGTCCCCAATATCCAGATACATCTGGAAGACCCCTTAGGTCCCCCGCCTAAGATCTAGAGATTAGTGAATATGAGCCACTATTTCTACCAAATACTATATATAAACTAGAGAAACTTACGATGCCGTTGATATATCCATTCTAATAATATTTTTTTTTTACAGCTTTAAGGAACCTAATGGGGGGTTTCCTCAACTCTCCTCACACATCAATCCTCTTAGCATTACATCTCATTACTCCCTTAAAGCTCCTCATCAAAGATTTTTGCCTCCATGTAGAATATCATGTTCATGACTTTGTATCTTCACAGAAACTTTTCTTTATGGGATGTACATTTGAACTTTGGAATCCATTTTGCTTTTCTATAGAAGTGTCCATATTTCTTTCTGATTAATTAAGGGCCATTGATAGCTACAGAAAGCTTCATGGACGCAATGGAAAAAAAGGGATTGATTCTCTACAACACAGCCTCCAAAATCAGTTTTCACTCGAAGCTTATCAGGGTAGTGATGCCTTTATATGAACAATACAAAGTAGTTACTTTCTTCATCTTCATAAGCAGTTACATAGATGGATAGAGTAAGAAATAGACATGTAAGCGCACATTGCAAGATAAGAGCACAGGTAAGGTTCTAAATTTCGATTTCGACTGAGATTTTGTCAAGGGGGGACTGACAAAATTTTGGCATAATATCGCCGAAATGAAGGAATATCGCCGAAATAACACCCCCATATTTCGTGTCACCAGACTAGAAAATGGTGACACTTAGCCAGCATGCTGACGAAATTTAAAACCTTGATCACAAGAAGTAATGACGAACCAACCAGAGATAAAAGGATTATGGGTTCACATCATCTAAGACTATATAAACAACAGAAAACAATCACCGATCACGCCAGTAATCCTGTGATCTGTTTAACTAAAAATGCAGATCTCATGGATTCCAGGTCCAGCTAACCCACCAAAAAGGATGCATCTAAACCTCTTAGATGTAAATTGATATATACCATATGCATAAATACACAGAAGAAGCTACAATATTGCAGAATTGCAAACTCAAAATGTTTTTTTTTTCCTTCCATAAACATTGTAATTCGATTCCAATTACATAAAAAGATGGTTAAAGAATACTTTTCCAGACCTACAACATGACACAAATAGCAACACCATAGACAACATACATGGTTATGTATCATAATTTAACATTGAACAACAAAATCAGCGGCGGATCAAGATGATCGAGGGAATCCCAATTCTAATTTGAGGGGCTAAAGGCATATTGCTATAAGTCAAGAAGACGATACCTTAACAGCTTTGAATGCAGGATGAAGCAACCCAAGTTCATCTTTTACCTCAAGAGGATTACTGGTATCGTTCCGAACTCTCTTGACTCTCCTGCTAGCTAGTGATTTGTGGGTGAATCCATACATCTGAAGTATCTGATTATCCCCAAAATTAAAAGCTCGGTCCATCTGCTTCAGGCATCTCTCAACAGAGTAATCCCCAAACTTCCCACAGGGCTTGCAACCGACGAAATGGGTGACGAGGGGCCATCGATGATCACCCAAACCTGGGTGGTAATTCTCGATCATTTTCTCGTATTTATCAACCAGAATTCCCCAGTAACCATGCAAGTAATAAGCACTTTCAAGATATACCTTTTCACCCCACTTATCCCTCTGTGTTGCTAGAAGATAAACCATGGCAGACTGATCATCAGCTTCAAATACAGGTCGATCCTTGAGCTCCCTAGTAAGGATTTTCCCGGCTTCATCCCTGACTTTCCCCTTGGGCCCCATGGGAGCCCACTTGTCGAGAATGTCGAGCGACCATTGACAATTCCTAAGCAGGAAACTCCCCGTATTAAGCCCAATCCAGTTCTTCTGGTCATAAACCATTTCGTTCCAACCATGCATTACAAAATTATGATCTTTGTATCGTTCCCATGGGACCTCGAATGCCATGTCGGTGAACATTGCATCACTGTCCATCCACCACAAGAATTCAATCTCTGGATGCGAAAGCAGAAGCTTCCGTATAAGAGGAAGCTTCGCCCAAAACCCTGCCATCTCTGCATCAAGAAGCGCCATATTGTAAAAGATCTCGATCCCATGAAGCCGGCAGTAATCAATCTTGTTCTTAATCGATTTCAGAAGGTAATGATCACCAACAGGATTCTCGCAGGGTTTAGGTGACGAACCAGTAACCAACAGAACCCTAGGCTTGTTAGGTCCGATAAAGTTCGGGAAATTAGGGTTCTGCTCCAGCCATTTCCCTCGCTGCTCGTCCCAATCAGAGATCTTTGAGCCGAGACTGTACGGCTTGTTCGGATCAGGCTTCTCATCATCCTCTTCTTCATCCACAGCTAATTTAGTCGGATCAAATGTAGCATAACTGTTACTCGACGACGTATGGGTCGTCGTCTCGACTTCTTCAAGGACACGATGAGGTTCAGCTCGCTTACGCGAGTAGAAATGCTCCCGGATCTCATTGAAATCCTGCTCCGGAGTTCCAAATTTTCCGGCACCGATGGTTCCACGAAGAACGATTACAGTCATTAATAGGCAGAGAAGATAGATTTTACCATGACGAAGAGCTCTCTGGATTTTTCGATTCCGATGAGCTCCTAAGCACCTTTCAAGCATCTTCTTCTTCAATCTACTTCACCACCTCTCTCCTTCTCGATCAGATAAGAGACAGAAACCCTAAAAAAGGGTTGTAACTTGTAATCAAGGGAGCTCAAGATCTTAAGATATAAAGTTTCCGGATTTCTTCCATTGATGGCAGCTCGATTGAATACTCCTCCTTGATTCAATTAGAAACCTAACGTAAGTTTATCGTTCGAATTGTTGAAGATCTTTTAGGGTTTCTATTAAGACAAAGCCATGGAAGCTGTAGATTCTAAGATGAATAGTGGTGTCGAGATAAGACAAAAGGGTCGTACTTCGGACAAAACTTTTGTTCTAAATTACTTATTTGCCCTTTTGTTTTGACATATAATTTACATAATAATAGAGTTACAAGTTGACATGAATTTAAGTATTTTTAAGGTTATATGCGTCACTAAAATTTCGATTTATTATTGGACGTTTAGCAAAAAAAAATAGGAACAAACGCTAAAATAACGAAAACATTAGAGAAAAAAACTTATTGACAAAACCATTATTGTCGTTACAATTAAAAAATTTCTGTTCCCCAAATACCCTCGATAGATACATCCCTGTGAAGTTGGCGCCTTCCGACTTCATTCTTTTGAAGGACCTTTGGCCAACTGAACCTGAGGTGCTCTCTCACTGACACTCCTTTGTCGACAGTTTTGCCTCCCTAATCTTTACTCATCCTCTTTAACCTTCTCCGGCGGCAGCGACGGCCTCCGGCTTACTCGAGCCCCATCTCATCCATGAACTCCATCTCTCCCCATATCTTCTTCTTTTTTTTCTTCTTCTTCTTCTCTCTGTTCTCTTTTCCCTGCAGCAGAGCACCTTCGACCTCTACCTCTCTGTTCATCCATCGTTTTCCACCCCTCTCTTCCTCCTCCGTCCACCAGAACCACGACGCCATTTCTCCATCAAATCTAGACCATCTTCCTTCACTATTCTTCCTCTCCTAGTCCATTGTTGCTGCTGAGAGCACCAGCAGCAAACCACACCCCACCTCTGTTCATCACCACAACTCCAGTCGCACCATACCTCCATTACAGCTACTTCAACTCTCTCATCTCTATTGCTGGTGATCCTCACCTCTCTCAACTGTTCTCTCACTCCCTCCCTTTCTCTCTCATCTGATGTTCTGCACGCCAACCAGAACCTCCACAGCCAAACTTCTTCACCACCGAACAGCCATCCGAGACCCCCTGTTTTCCTCACACCATCTCTCACCCCTTCTACCATAACACTGCAACAAAACCAACCCAAACCCAGCAACAAGTAAACCCCATTCTCACCCTCTTCAATCCTCTCTCACAATACCACCAGCTACACACTAGACCACCCTATCATCTTCACGCTTCACTTCCATCACCAACCTCGTTCAAACCCCATATCGCAGTCACCTCATTCCATCCCCCCTTCTCTCTCTCTCTACCGTAGAGAGAGAAGGGTGGTTGGAGGCCTAAGGTAGAGAGAGAAAGAGAGGAATAGAGAGAAGGGAGGTGGGGGGCTTACTTTAGAGAGAGAAGGGTGGTTGGGGACCTACGGTAGAGAGAGAAAGAGAGAGGAGAGGCGGGGGCTTACTGTATAGAGAGAAAGAGAGGAATAGAGAGAGGAGGGAGGTGGGGGCTTACTGTAGACAGAGAAGAAGAGAGAGATGGGTGGTTGGGCCTACGGTAGAGAGAGAAAGAGAGAAGAGAGGTGGGGGTTTATTGTAAAGAGAGAAATAAGGGAGGTAGGGGCTTACTGTAGAGAGAGAAGAAGAGAGAAAGGTGACTTGGGGGTTTACGGTAGAGAGAGAAAGAGGAATAGAGAGGGGACAATTTAAGAAGATAAATCTTTAAAACGTTGGAGATTAACTGTTGTGCTAATACTTATTTTTCTCTTATGATTTGAGGATTACGGTATTTCTTTCTAATTTTTTTTGTAAAAGTCGTTTATTATTAAGTAATTAATTTATTAAAAGTTAGTTGTTATTATTATTAACCATTAATGTTACCGTCTTTTTACATTCCTAAATTTATTATATAATTTTAGTGACAAAAAACTAAGCAAGTAAGCATTCCTTTATAATAAAAAAACATTCCTTTATGTTATTATTTGTTTATTATAAATAATTAGCTGTTGTTATTATTGGTTATGTCGAGTTTTGGAAAAGACAAATATATTAGCATGAATTTGACAGCTAATACATATGAACCAATACAATTATTTGTCCAGAGAACTAGGCAGAGAGAGCTTGTTTCAAGACAGCCTAAATCGTTGCGCAGTCATTCTGCTAAGAGCGTTCCTTCTCAAATGTTATCTGTGAATAAGACAAAGAGAAAAGACAAGGGAGAAAAATGATACTGCAATAATTGAAAAGTCAGTTTGAATGCATATCTCAGAACAAAAAAACTTCAAGAATTTGAATGACTCGAAATCTATAACATGTAGAGAAATACATGCTTATGATTGACTATCTCCTTTCTCTCTCTCAGAGTCTTTACTCATTGTTGTCTTCTACCTCTTAAATTTCAGATTTTTCAAATCCCTTTAATGGAGGATATATTCTGCTATTTATAGGGAATTTAGCCTCTCAAAATAGAACAAATGTCAATCAGTCAAATGTCCACAGAAGTGCTTGTAAAATATCCTCATGTATTAAACATATCCCAAATGCTACGTGTTTTTCAACTCGCCTAAATTATTTCCAGAGAGAAGGATGAGTCATTCAAATCTTCAAAACTTGCTTTGTATAGGTTGCTTTAGACCATGAGGAACATATATTGAATGGCATGTGTTTCACGCAATATAAATCTAAAAGCAACATCACCATTCTTCTCGCTATTCCAGATAAGACAAAACTCCATTTAGATAAGTTATGCAACAGATATTATAAGTAACTGGGGTTTTATCACGTGCTGTCCATTATGAGAAATCCGTCTCAATCAAACTTTAAGGAGTTACTTCCATATCATAAATACCTTTTTGAATTCGTATATCTTGAAGGAACTCTCTTTGGCTGTTATCTTCCTTTGAAGGAAACCAAAATAACTGTATACTTACAAGGTGACCAGTATATTCTCGAATTATTTATAAAGAGAACTTGAAAGTGAGTTTCTCATCATGAAACTCGTTTTCATGATCAATAGTCTATGTAAGGGAGAGTGTGTTTTGGAATCCTTTAAGGTTCATAGCTACAACAACCAATTCGAGTGCCCTTAACTTTAATGAAATCAAAAATAAATATGTTTCCTTGTGAGTTCCTTTGAAGTGAAGTGAGATGACATATCTCAAAGTACGTAGGACACCTATCTTTAGAAAATACTTCTGGAGATGACGTGAATTCAACTTCTGAAGCTCCAACCATTGGGGAAGAAGTCAAAGTCTATAAAAAATATAACTCGAAGTCAATTCCTAAGGATGAATAAGAGTGACTTCGAGTCTTACTTTGTAATTCGGATGCATAAAATAATGCATTCAAGGGGTAAACTTATATCTTTGTCTTTCGGAAGGAACAAAATCAGTCTTTGTGAGGGTGACAGGCCCTTAGTCCTTTGAGGGTGACTAACCCTTAACGAATTGACCATCTCAGGGTGATTAGCCTCGAATTCACTTTAGTAGGAGGAAATATACCTCCTTCGAGTTCACCATCTGGAGGTGGTTGGCCTTCGAGTTCACCATTTGGAGATGGTTGGCCTTCGAATTCACCATCTGAAAGTGGTTGGCCTTGAGTTTGCCGTCGAATTCGTCTCAGCAGGAGGAAATATACCTACTTCGTGATTCTTTCAAGACAAAATATGATTGATGGTCCTTCGAAGTCTATGGATTCGTTCAAAGAGTGACTTATGAGTTAGAAGGCATAAAAAGTTCCTTTGAAGATTTTTCTTCAAGCGAATTACCTTTGAAACATAAAGGTAAGGTAATAAAATCGCTCAAAGTCTCTTCCAAAAAATGAGTAGACGTGACTTCGAGGTTTTATTTGAAGTTTTATATATTTGACCAGTCCATTAGGGGTAGACTGCCCCTGTATCTGTCATTCGAGAGGAATAAGGTCTTTTAGAAGGAATGTAACAATCCTTATTCCTTTGGTCACTCAGAAGGCCGTATGCCATAGGAATACGAATCCTTATCCTTTTGATCATTCAAAAGAAAGCTAGCCCGTGTTTGTTAAGTTTGTGACACATGGCGCTTCCTTACAAGCTGAAATTCAAAAAGGTTGCTTCTCGAAGAAGATTTTCTTTTTGGTGATAAGGACAGTCAAATATCTCTAAGTTGTTTCAAATATCACATTTTTACCAAATGGTCCAATTAATGTGCAGCATGCAGTTGACAACTGGCACGTGAAAGACGGTTGTGTATCAGTTAACAGCTTTATTGAATGATTCAGTGTATGCGACTATTCTCAACAAACGTACACACGCGATTTTAAGATAATGCCACGTGTTTGGTGGGATTAATTAGACGAACAGATCACCATTATCAACCATTAATTTTATTAATTACACTTTACATTGGGATGTCAATTAGTTCGGTGTAAATCGAAAACAAAACAAGCCAGACCCAAAAAATTGGTTTATTTATTTTTTCAATTTTTATTTTTTCCATTTTAGTTTGGTTATGGTTTAGAGAACAAAAAAAAAATGAATTAATTTTATTTAGTTTCCGATTAAGGCTTTGACTAAACCAAATAGGACCAAAAAAAATGAAGTAGATTATGTATATATGTACACGTGTACGTGTGTTTTATATAGAGAATAGTATTAATTATGTTAAATCATATCGAAAAATTGAAATTTTTAGTTACCTATTCGATTTGGTTCAGTTTTATTTTTTATAGTTCGATTTAGTTTTCGATTTTTTAATTTGGTTTCTATTTCGGTTTGGTTTGTTTTTGATTTATTGTACTTTGATTTAGGTTTGACCATAACCAAATTAACTGAGGATTGACTGGACAGCTCGATTAAAAGAAAAAAGAAAAAAAAAAGGGATAAACCTACCTATAATCCATACTTTAGAAAAAAAAAACTATCAAAACATTCTAATTATAAAATAACCAAATAGTTCTTTATAAATATATTAGAAGATAAAATGACCAATATATCTTTTTTAATTGTTGATTACAAGTCTCTGAGTACCTCCTACGATGAAAAACAAATTTATCTATGTTGACATACAAGTTTGTTTATTGTAAGTCGATAAGAAAAAACAAAATAAATGTAGTTTTTTTTAAAAAAAAAAGAAGAAAAAGATTACATCATTTATTAAATATTGATATAAAAATGCATTTCAAGTGTTATTTCAAAAGAAGTCACTTTGTCAAATTCTTGTCTACATTAGGATATATTGGTAATTTTGGTTTTTTTATAAAGGAGGTTTTTTTATTGGTCAAGCCAGTTTTAAACCGAATTTCCAGGGACAAATTGAGTCTTTTTTTTTTTTTGTTAAGAACAAATTGAATCTCGATATCTTTTTCACTCGCTCTCTTTCTCTCTCTCTCTCTCTCTCTGTTGTTTTTGGTTAGTTTCTCTTGCTTCGCGTTCGATAAATTTTCGAAACGAAGGATCTTAGGTTGAGATCGAAATCTCGATCTCGGGAGACTTACCAGCGAAGAATTTCGAGATGGTAAGCTATTTGGAACGAATTTTCTTGACTGAAATGACTTTCAATTCCAATTTGCTTCGATGCGTTTTGATTGTTTATGCATGTACTGATTTAACCTCTATTATGGATTTTATTAGGGTTTTCAGACATTCTGATGCATCTAATCTGAATGCCTCTCATTGATGCTTCCCATTCTGTTCTTATATAGTCATGGATGTTTTTTTTTTTTTTTTCCTACTGGTATTTCAGGGTTTTGTTTACCTGTTCTATTCTTTTCCAGTTTGCATTTCCCTTAAGCATATATAGAAATGTTCATATTCTCTTGTTGTTCTCAATTTCATAGACTGTAACTGGGTTTGCACTTTGCAGGAGTGTTGCCCTAAACTGGCAGCAAATGACCTAACTGAGTTAATAGCTCAAAACACTATGATCTTTTTATCAAAGCACTGCAGTAACACAGTAGAGGAATACCCATTTTCAGAAAAATTTACGTGTTTAATTGTCCAAAATACCCATATATCTCTATCAATCCTCCCATTGTCAAGGGGTTTGATGTAAAGGTGCTCCAAAGTGGAATGCTATACTCATTCAAGTCCTCATACTGAAAGTAAGAAGGGTGATGATTTAGGAAGCTCATGCTTACACGCTCTCGAGCCGTTAACCGTAGGATCCTGTCTTGTGTTATAGTATGTGTGCCAAAGCATAGGTTTATCAAATCGTGAATCAAATCGATATTGGTTATGGGCCACTTAGAATTGAATTGTAATTTTGAATCGTAAATCGTAAGAGTCATAGTAGTTTTAGTAGAAGTAGGGTTTGGGATTTATCTTGGGAAAAGGGATTTTTTTTATTGTTTAAAATTATTAAACTATGCTTCTTTTCTCGTATTTTATCATTTTAGAGCACTACATTCTATATAACCAAGGATTAAACAAAAACACAAAAGAGGAATTTTTTCCAGTAAAACATAAGTGGACAATTTTTTTAGTGTTGTAGAGTTGAATCGTATGAACCGTACGATTAAATCGTAAATTGTAAGATTCAATATGTGAATCGTAAGATTCAAACATGACTATTTTTTTCACTGATTTGAATCGATCTAGGGTCAAATTGTCACGCCCCGAACCCGTAACCCCGATCCCTAGGTGGGATGGCACGAATCACGAGACGCGACCTTCGGGATCCATTTCTGGACC
>JAUPMG010278268.1:0-18654 GCA_031762675.1 Pachysandra terminalis | reverse complement strand
AAAAATAATTTTTTTTTGGTGAAAAGAATGAAAATTTGGCAATTTATAGAGTTTAAATACATTTTTAACTATTTTTTTAAAATTAAAGAAGTTTGACCAAAGTTGACCAAAGTGAATTTATTTCGGCGAAATTTTGACAATTTCGGTCACTTTTTTGCCGAAATATTTCCGGCGAAATAAGTGAATTTCGTATTTCGGCTACCTTATCCGAAACCGAAATTTCGGCGAAATTTCAAGCTATGGTTAGAGTGAACCCATGGCACTAAGAAGGATATATAATCCAAAAAAGGTTGTTTCCTCTACTAAAGAATAATATTACTATGTTATGACTAATAAATTAAGTCAATAAAGAATAGAATTGCTCAAGGATTCAGGTGCCTGCACCCTATATTCAAATCCAATCTCTAACATAATTTATATCAGAGAATACATAGCTAGTTATTAACCAACTCATTGTATCCAGAAGTTAAAAAATTTGAAGTGATTGTGAGTCTATAACATGTAATCTAATTAAACATTCCAAAAATTTTCCTCTCCTTATTTGGCATACATTATTTGATAAATGAAACAACTAACACATTGAAACATTGAAACATAGTATGTATTGAATAAGGGAAAAACAATATTTTTTCTGGAAAATACTGGTTCTGCCCAACCTGGCTGGCATTATAGAGGTGTAAATTGGTTTTGATTTTTGTCCAATTTTGAGGCACGACCTAATACAATTAAAAGTTCATCCAATAAATTGTCGTAGGCCGGTCCACTCCCAGTAGTCCGGTCCAATCCGCGAAAAGTAAGAGAGCTATCCTCTGTGGAATCTTGCCTGCGAAGAAGCGCCAAAATCCATCAAAACGTGAGATGCTTGAGCTTCGATCGTTGCTGGCTTCTTCCTCAAACTCGGATCGACTTGCTTGGTTTTCCAGGTTTATTTACATGAAGCCATCCTCTTTGTCTGATTGAACTTGTTTAGATTATTTGTGTCATACTCGTACAATGTCTTGATGATCTTACCTACCAAAGCAATTCTCGCCGAAAAGCAGTCGCAGGACATAAGAGCGAGCTCGAATTATTGCTTTTATAAATTTTTTTATTTATCTTCTTTAAAGCTTTATAGGCAAAAGGCATAGATATGTAAGTATTTTTCCTTTTTTTTTTTTTTTTTTAATTCCCATGTTAAAGCACATTTTGATAAATAAAAATTATAATATGAATGTTTATACACACTTTACTAATAAAACAAAATTGTGATGTGCGAATACGCTTATACACACTATACTTTTAAAAAAAAAAATATTAATGTTTGTTTATATACACTTTATTGAAACATTTTTTTTTTTTGTGATGTTTGAATATTTATACACTTTATTAATAAAAAAATTGTGATTTGTGTAAGTTTATACACACTTTAATGATCAAATTTTTCTGATGTTTGTCAAAAAAAAAAAAAAATTCATGTGAGTGTTTATACACACTTTAATCAATGTGATCTGTAAATGTCAACAAAAAAAAAATTTGTGAGTGAATGTTTATACACACTTTACTGCTCAATGTGATTTGTAAATGTCAAAAAAATGTGTGAATGTTTATGCACACTCCACTGATAAAAAAAAACAATTGTGATGTGTGAAAAATTATACACACTACTGATCAAACATAAAAAAACAATGTGTGAATGTTTATACACGCTTTACTGATAAAAAACAAACATTGTGATGTGTTAATGTTTATACATACTTTATTGTTTAAAAAAAAAGAAAAAGAAATTTGTGATGTATAATTGTTTAAATACATTTTAGTCATAAAAAAAATGTTGCGATGTTACTGATCAAAAAAATTTGTGTCATGTGAGTGTTTATACACACTCTACTGATAAAAAAAAAAAAAAAAAAACTGTGAGATCAGGATGATCCTAGATTGGATCAACTGATGCCCTTATTACCTTTGATCATGTTGTGAAGTTAGATCTAATAATCGCTACTCTGACTTATTTTCCTATGACCATGCATCATACGGTCTAACTGGGGTTTGTTTGGGAACGTAGTTAGATTGGATCTAAATGGCATGAGGCTTAGGGAAGACTATTTGGCATCACATTTAGAGATATACAATTCACAGAGATATGTGTTAATGTTTTAAAATTACCATTTGATGTTTCACATCTTTTACTTATATGTATCCAATATATATGTAGACTATATGGATTATTTTAAACGAGTACATTAACATGAATCTAATGGTTGAGTACAGAGATCTGAGTTTATGCTCATAAGGGATTAGAAATACTTAATCCAATGTGGTCAAATGGGTTTAAGGCATAGGTAGATACTTTTGAAAGTGTATCTCCATGTCAGTTTTCTGGAACTTGATATGAAGTCACTCACACGTTACTTTGTGCTCGTCGGTGTCACATTGGTGTCACACTCAACGACCTGCATAATTGGCATCCATGATAGGAAAATAAGATGTACATGAGAGAGATTCACACTTAGTGCCCATTATAGACGAATAGGGGATGTTGGATTTAAGTTATGGGTCGACTTAGTTGGCCCAACTCGGATCCCCACTTAATGGGACGCCCATTCTTGGTTAGAAGTGTGGATGTTGATAACTCTCATAATATGATTAGGAGATAGAGTACTGAGTGGATTTGAGTTGAGTCTTCTATATATAGAAAACTCCTCCCTATCCAAAGTACAATTCATGTTTGGAGATATCTAACCTAGGGTGAGTTTGTCGATGCCTCTTGCAATAGAAGCGATTCGTTTAAAATTGATTCTTATGAAGTGTTTCTTAAGAACTGTTTCAGAGGAATAAAAGATGTTTGGTAAACACCTATTGAAAAAGCGCTTACAAGTTAGATTTGTGAGAAGTTTGTGTAGAGTAGGAGCTCTACATTCAGTAACGGTCTGTTTGACACAAAGATTTGGAATTGGCCTACAGAATTCTAAAACTGCGAATTATAATTCACTAAATTAGAAAACCTTAGAATTGTAAATATGTTGTTTGGTTGACTAAAAACAAATTGAGCATTGGTAAACTGAGTTGTTAATAAATTTTATCAAATATATTGTCTATCGATATTATTAAAAATAGAAATAAAAATAAAATAAACTAATATTATTAAAACATATTGAAGTGTAAAAGAAAAAAATAAGAAAAAAAATATTAAAATAGAAATAAAAATAAAACAAATAAAACAAATAGAAATAAATTTAAAAGAAAATAGAATAAAATAAAAAAATAAAATAAAATAAATATAAAGAAAAAAATATATGAGATATATTTATTTTTCCCTTATTTTATTTTTATTTTCTTTTATTTCTATTTTGCATTTTTATTATTTTATTATATTTTTATTTTATTTTATTTTATATTATTTTAATTTTTAATTTTTCATTTCTATTTTTTATTTTTTATTTTTATTTTATAATAATAATAATAATAGAAATAAATTTAAAAGAAAAGAAAATAACATAAAAACAAAAAACAAAAAAATATAAATATAATTATAATTATAAAGAAAATAAAATAATATATTAATATTTTTATTTTATTTTATTTTTTACTTTATTTTCTTGTATTTATATTTGTATTTTTTTTTATTTTGATTTTTGATTATATTTTCATTTTATTTTCTTTTCTTTTATGTTCTTTTAATTTAATTTAATATTTATTTTATTTTATTTCTATTTTGTTTTTAATTTTTTAATTTTTAATTTCTTTTATTGTTATTTTATGTATTTATTATTTTCTTTTATTTTTGTTTATTTTTTTATTTAATTTCACTTTTATTTTATTTTATTTTCTATTATAGTTTTATTTTCTTTTATTTTTCTTTTCTTTTTTATTTCTATTTGTTTTATTTTTTATTTTTTTTATTTTGATTTCCTTTTATTTTTAATTTTCCTTTGATTTTTTTTTCTATTTATATTTTATTTTCTTCTATTGTTATTTTTTACTTTATTGTGTTTTCTTGTATTTTTATTTTATTTTATTTTAAATAATTTTTAATTATATTATTTTTTATTTCTTTGATTATTATTATTATTTTTTCTTAATTTTATTTTTTCTTTTACTTTAATTGTCTATATTTTCTTTTAGGATTGATTTGAGAGGGAGAAGAGAGAGTCGTGCTCTTGCAATTCTTTAGCTGAGAATTACAAAAAATAAGAGAACATGTGATAATTGATAAAACCCAATTTACCTTATAAACGAATTTCACATAATTGGGGCTAGAATCCTAAATCCAATTCTTCATACGCCATCAAACAACATAATTGAAATTCTCAACCCCAATTCCACACTGAATTCTCTGCGTCAAACACAACCTAAGAGTTTTTTTTTTGTGAAGATAACTTGGATAAAATGTGTATTTTAAAAGTTTTAAAATGGCATATGAGATAAGACATATTTCATTAAAACCTCAAACTGATTCTCGCAAAATGTTAATTCAGAAGCAAAAAATTGTAGCTTCAAAAAAATCAACATTTATTTATTTGAAGCAATTCCACAGGAATCCCTTTTCACTTAAATTAACTAAACGCTTATTTATTTATTTGAAGCGCTTTTAGGCTCAGGAATCACTTCTAAGACCCGAAGAAGCAATACCAAACACGCCTCTAGAGAATCTCTCTTCATCACTTTTTCCTTCTAGAGATCCGGTTTTGCTATTGAGATTCTCATACTGAGATCTGGTCATTTGAGTTTGGGTTTATTGTATGTGGTTTTTGTAACCATATATTCTGACGTGGGATATTGTTTTCCTGTTCATAGAGATCTTCCGTTGCATATCGGGTTCGTGTACATTGAGGTACGTGATCTGAGTCATTTACAACCTTCATTGCTAAACCTTAAACCTTTGCTAAGCTAACACGTTAACTCGGTTCGATTAATCGGATCTATGAACTTTTGAGTTAACTCAATGTATTAACTCAGAAGGATTTGACCATATTTTGAATCGGGTTCGAATCCGAGTGAATCAGGTAACTTGGCCAAGTAAATTGGGTGGGTCGATCGAGTTCACTCGTTAGAAAGACAAAATTATCCTTGAGTATTTTTAAAATTTCAATTTTACCCCTTTTATAAAAGCTTAAATTTACTTTTTATTTTGCTAAAGCACTGCAAGTGTGCAACTGGGAGAGAACGTGTGTTACTGGCCGACTAATACTTTTTATTTTGCTAAAGCACTGCAAGTGTGGAACTGGGAGAGAACGGCTGCTACTGGCCGACTATCCGACGACATTCTGAGTCGTTGTATACCATCTCTCTCTCTCTCTCTCTCATTGTTGGAAAGAAAATCCATTTGCTGCTTTTTTTTTTTAGATTATACATGTACGTTTTTGAGTTCTTAATAAAAAAAATCTAGTTTTTTTTTTAGATTATACATGTTCGTTTTAGGGTTCTCAATAATAATAATGATAATAATAAAAAGAATTCAAATAAAACTATAATAACATATTTTCGTTTCTGGGTTTTGATATTTATTAATTAAATAAATATTATTTTTGGTCTGACTCCCGAGTTGACTCGGTCTGAATCGCAGAGTTACTCACTCAGATTGGTCATACTTCCTCAGAAGTTATCTATTCGATTTTTAAAACAGAGCTTTGGATTAGGGCTGTCAACGAGTAGAGCTAGCTCGGCTCGGGTTTGGCTCGACTCTCATGAATCGAGCTTGAGCTCAATATTTAGGTTCGCGAGCTGAGCCTAAGCCCAAAAAAAGCTCATTATTTTAACGAGTCTGAACCGAGCTTAGGTAGGCTCGGCTCGGTCTTATATATCACATATAAATTTATATATCATAGGATCATATATATATATATATCTAATATTAATTATTAAATACATAATTAATTATTGACTTGCTTAAGTCAAAGTAATTAAAAAAACCCTAATTAATTTAATTGAATTAGTGCTGAATTACAAAAAAAAAAAAAAAAAAGAGTTATTGCTGAATTGTTTTTTTTCCCATGCTTTTAACTAGCCGAGTTGAGCTTTTCATGAGCCGAGCTTTTGCGAGCTGAGCCTGAGTCCCAAATTTTTTATCAAGCTTGAGCGGAACTCAAGCCTTGTCCAGATTTTACGAGCCTGAGCCGCAGCTCGGCTCGTTTACATCCCCTACTTCGTATACATCCAATCAAATAAAATAGATACAAATTGACAAACGAAATGCAACCCCGTTAGATAGGCGTTTACCTCAATGCGTTAAAGCCGTCGTTAATGGTATAATACCAAAACGGGATAATCACATGAAAACAATGGCAACTTATTGTTGCTGTTGCATATTTTTTTAATACAATATACCATATTACGTAATAGGGCTTTGTTTAGATTAAGCAAGTCGTAACCAAATGACTCACCTAGCATGGATTCGTGGGAATAGTATTATTGTAACTTCCGTCTTATTTATTGTTTTGGAAAAAAAAATTATATTTCCCAAAACGACAAATCCAACGTGAACATGGAGTATTCATATCACGTGTCATTTGTCTCGTGCCGTCCTGGAATCTAAACAAAGGAGAAAGTACGGTATGTTTATCTAGAAAAAATATCGGATGTGATATGATTCATTTGATGTTATATAAGTAATTTACTTGCATTTATGAATACATTCATTTCATATCTATAATTAAAATTAATATTTATGTTAAATATTTATTATATAAAACAAATATATTATATGTATATCTTTCAAAAAATTTATTAACTTCAAATATAAGTGTGAAAAAGGAAAGAAATGTTAGGATTTTAATAAGAGCTTTTATAAACCTCAATTATTTTTATTTATTTAATTATCTTGTATATCATTTGGTTAGCTTTGGTCCTTGAGAGTTTTTTATTATTTTACTTTTTTTTTCTTTCTCACTTTGGAGTTTGGACTGTTTTTTTTTATTATTTATTATTTTGAAAATTTTCTTTAAAAATCTCAATACATAATTTAGTTTTTTTATTTCCAATCTTTGCTGCTAATCTTATCATTCTGTTTTGTTAAACTAGTTATTATAAATTAACATGTAATTATTTAATTAAAAAAAAACATTGATATGAATCCGATTCAGGGACATTTGCAGAATCGTTTCGTATCGGTTCCAAAACCGATACTCTAGCATGAATCACGTTTCTGTACACAACCCTAGCCAATGTTACAGAAGATTTGGCATGTCGTCGCACAATGGTGTCATGTTACAGGCGACATTGGCTGTCATTTCACTTCCACCCATATTACAGTCCTATATTAAACACCCCTACGTGGAGGACTCTTCCATCTGTACCTCCACTCCCAATGGACGCTTCCTCTTCCTCCTTGATCTCCACAACAGTAATACTAAATCCAAACAGCAAACGTTATCGGTCTCGCACTCCTTCCGTCAACATCTCCATCTCCTCCGTTTGGACAGAACAAAAGCCTCCCGATGGCAGCTCCTCCTCCTCCTCCTCAACCACAACAACCACCAAAGCTAGAATCCAACCACCAGTGGTACAGCAAGATTCCTCCGAAGCTGCTTTCCCCACACAAATAACAAAGACTGAGGATCCGCCACGCTCCTCCTCTTCACGTCCACAGATTAATGCAAATCCGTCTCGCCTAACCAGCATCTTCAGTACTTTAGAAGCTATTATCAACAACTCCATCGACCCTGATCCCCTCCCTATTGCCATCAATCCAGATCTCGTCCTTTCCCGGAACTTCGCTCCCGTCGACGAGCTTCCTCCCACCGCGTGTCAACTCATAGAGGGTGAGCTCCCTTCTTGTCTCGACGGAGTTTACATCCGTAACGGTCCAAACCCACAATACTTGCCACGCGGTGCTTATCACTGGTTCGACGGTGATGGCATGCTTCACTCCCTTCGCATCTACCAAGGCCGTGCCACACTCTGCAGTCGCTACGTCAAGACATACAAATTCACCCGCGAGAGTGACGCCGGTACCCCAGTCCTCCCCAACGTCTTCTCAGGCTTCCATAGCCTCGGCTCCTCCGTCGCTCGCAGCGCACTGTTTGCGGCCAGAGTCTTAACGGGTCAGTACAACATCATCAAAGGCATTGGTCTTGCCAACACCAGCGTCGCCTTCTTCGGCAACCGGTTGTACGCCCTCAGCGAATCCGACCTACCTTACGCCGTCCACTTGACTTCAGATGGCGACATCGAGACTCTCGGACGCGAGGATTTCAAAGGGAAACTGTTCATGAGCATGACGGCACATCCCAAGAAAGATGCCGAGACGGGTGAGACGTTTGCATTCCGGTGCGGCCTCGTGCCTCCATATCTGAGCTTCTTCCGGTTCGATCACGACGGGTCGAAGCATCACGACGTGCCCATTTGGTCAGTCCGCCGTCCGACCCTTATTCATGACTCTGCCATTACTGACAAGTACGCGATAGTGGTTGACACTCAGCTGGTTCATCCTCTTGAGGTGATACTGGGAGGAGGGTTTCGCAAGTGGTTGGATTTCAGAAAATTGTCGAGGATCGGCGTGATCCCACGCTATTCCGAGAAGGGATCGGAGATGAGGTGGTTTGACGTGCCGGGATTCAACGCCATTCACACCATCAACGCGTGGGACGAGGGCGAGCATAAGATAGTATTGATCGCAACCAATATAATGTCGATAGAACATACATTTGACAGGATGGATTTGGTTCATATGTCGATGGAGAAGGTAAGTATAGACCTCAAGACTGGGATTGTTTCGAGGTTTCCGATATCAGCGAGGAACTTAGATTTTGGTGTGATAAACCCAGCGTTGGTGGGGAAGAATAACAGGTATATATACGCGGCGGTGGGTGATGCGTTGCCCATGGTATCTGGGGTGGTGAAGCTGGACTTGTCGAGAGGGGAGCATCAGGACTGCACCGTGGCTTGTAGGATTTACGGACCGGGGTGCTACGGAAGTGAGCCCTTTTTCGTACCGAAGGACCCTGATCAGAACCCAGATGCCGACGAGGATGACGGCTACTTGGTCTCGTTTGTACACGATGAGAATGTAGGTGAGTCGAGGTTCCTGGTGATGGACGCTAAATCTCCCTCTCACGATATTGTCGCAGCACTGAAGCTGCCTGGGCGAGTTCCTTATGGATTTCACGGACTTTTTGTCAGGGAACCTGAGCTTAGACAACAGATTCAATCTCATGGCAGCAAATGTTATTAATCCAGCAAAAGAAAGGAAAACTAAATTATGAAAAATTATTTCCATGTTTTCAGAATTGAGCGTTTTAATTAATCATGATAATAAAATCCACTTTGTCCTCCAGCTGATTGACAGATTGCACCGATCGATAAATCATTTCCTAGTTAGTAAATGATTTAAATTTAGAAAGTTGTTGTTGTAATTGCAGTTATTGGATTGTAAAGTGAGGATATGGGCTGGTTTTGGGTAACATGCTATTTGATTTTGATGGCATGCAACTCTAGTTTTTATGTGTAATTGTTTGCGGTTTTGGGTAACATGCTACTTGATTTTGATGGCATGCAACTCTAGTTTTTATCATGCAAGGTATAATTGTTTGCGGCTAAATTTTAAGTTACATGTTTTTTGATTTTGTTGACATGCAACTATAATTTGATCATGTGCTGCCTACTCATTTGGAACGCCCTTGATATGGGGGCCCTGATATGCCAAATACACCGGAGGGCAAAATTACCATCATAAAGAACAGTATGTGAAGGAAAAATTACCATTTTGCCCTCCGATGTATTTGACATATCAGACGCTCATATAAGAAGATCTTTACTCACTTATTTGTGGCCTGATTTTTGGCACACACACTCAAGTAAATGAAGAGTATGTATGAAAATGCTAGATAATGATGATTTGGACTAGACCTGGAATAACTTCTCAAGTTGCCTACGTACTCGAGTAGGGATTAAGTCGTACATAGTTCGTTTGGTTGTTTAAGCTACTCTTTCAGATTTTCAACCTAAACCATTTTTCTTTTCTTTTCTTTTTGCCTAGATCGCCCTTTCAAGTTTTCGCTCTAACAGGCCTTTTCTTTTTTCTTTTTAGCCATTAGTAGTTTAGACTCATATGGGCCATGAGTATCATGTAGTTTAGACTCGTACGACAAGGAGCAACATTGGGTCTTTAAGCATATTACATTTTCAGAAACTTTCAATTGATTGGACCAATCCTGCGTCCATCCTCTGCGGCCAATTTGTAAGCACCACTGGAGTAGACTTCTTGAACCACGTAAGGCCCATCCCACTTTGATAAAAAATTTCCATTTGTTCAATGGGTAATGACAATAGATTTTTGTACTGTTAGGACAAAGTCTCCCTTTTGAAAAAATCTTTACTGAACCATTTTATTAAAATCCTTGGAGAGGCAAGCCTAATAGCATTCTAATTGTTATTGTGCTTCTAGTCTCTTTTCATCAAATGCTTCTAGTTCTGTAAGGCGGGGTTGGGCATTTTCTTCACTAATCAATCCTTTAGGGACTTTCACCCACGGTGGAAGTATACCTATAACCATTCAATATCCAATCCACATTCCTTTAGGAACTTTCACCCACGTTGGAAGTACACCTGTAACCAATCAATATCCAATCCACATTCCTTTAGGGGCTTTCACCCACGTGGAAGTACACCCGTAACCAATCAATATCCAATCCACATTCCTTTAGAGACTTTCACCCACGGTAGAAGTACACTTGTAACCAATCAATATCTAATCCACATTCCTTTAGGGACTTTCACCCATGGTGGAAGTACACCCGTAACTAATCACAATCACAATCACTATCAAAATTACTAATGATAATGCATTCAATCAATCACTCATCACGTGCAATGCAATGCAAGTATATGATGCAATCATGAGATGAGATGAAATGCAATGCAAGTATGACCAGGCCTAGCCCAATCATATGCTCAATCCAATTCACAACCATGCAACCCGTTCTTTTAGGGACTTGCATCGACGGAAGAACACACCTGTCAGTAACTCGTTCTTTTAGAGACTTGCACCCACGGAAGAACCCCCCTGTTGCGACCATCACATTTTAAGGGCTTGCACCCACGGCTAGAAACACCTTATGCTTGCTCTTTTAGGGACTTGCACCCACGGTAGATAGTCACCCTTCGTATTCCTTCAGAAACTTGCACTCACGGTGGAATACACCAGTTACGGCCATTCGTTTAGAGATTTGCACCCACGGTAGAAAGTCACCCTTCGTATTCCTTAAAAGACTTGCACTCACGGTGGAATACACCAGTTACGGCCATTCGTTTAGGGACTTTTACCCACGGTGGAAACACACCTGTAATCAGTAACCCTTCACATTTTAAGGACTTGCACCCACGGCTGGAAATACCTTATGCTAGTAACCTTTCCTTTTGGGGACTTTCACCCATGGTGAAGTACACCCATCCAGATCACAATTCAAGTCAATCATCAATCACATACAACATTCACAAACATGGATACTCACTGTATCCTTAATCAACACACAAGATTTCATCGAATCAACACAAGGCAAACATAAGTCAACCCAAGTCAAACCTAAATCAACATTAGATGCCAAAGGTATCATTCAACCAATCAAATCCTAAGTGAACATTTCTAATCACAACAATCCTATTTTGAGGTGCTATGATCATATCCTGAACCTTTATATTAATATCACTTCTTATTCAATTTGGATCAGTTCAATAATCCTGAAATTTAAACCTTCTCCTACACTTTTCTTAATTCGACCAAATCTAGATCTTTTGTACACAAACCAACTATACAGGCATGTGTACAACTCACTAGGGAACATGTCCCTGAAATTTGACCTTGTTTGGGCCTCGACAGCACTTCGGTAGTTGCCGACGCTCCTACCGAAGTTCTCGATAGGATAGCTGCTACCGAGCCTCGGTAGATAGTCCAGAGAACCTATCGAAATTTAGGTTTTTGGCAGGTGTTCGGTAGCTACCGACACTCCTGCCGAACGTAGAAATTTAGCAGAATTCTGGGTTTTCACCTAGGGTTTCGTGCCCATACTAAAACAAATACTTAATATCTAAGGTTTTAATAATCATAATTAAATCTCTAAAATTTATTCAAGTGTTCCAAACATCAAACACATAATAACTACTTAATTCCATGGATCTAAACAAGTAATAACATTAAATCTAAGAATTATTCGTAATCCATAGGAACAGAAGGAACACCAAAGTTATAGAAATTTAGATCTAGCATGTTTATTATCACACAAACAACATGGCATTCAACCTAGTTTCACTAGATCTCTAGTCTAAGCATGCTTTACACAAGATCTTGCATCAACCCTATAACTATAGCATTGGAATCATCCATAAATATAAATACCGTAGAATCGCAGGAAGTCCCTACCTTGTTTTCCGTAGACCTGAGTTAGGTACATTTTCAGCAACAAGGATCACCCGATTCTACTTTCCTTCTTCTTCTTCTTCTTCCAAAACCAGATTTCTGCACACCTTTTCCTTTTTTTCGTTTGATCACCAAACACAACAACTGTTCTCTCCTGTCCAATACGTGAGTTAGTGTGAGAACCATGATCTCCCTCTCTCTAATTCAAAATAGGTAGTAAAGGTCTATTATGCCCTTACATGTGTCCAATGGACCTATCCAGCCAACCCACACACCCAAAATAGTTCTATTGTGTTGGGTCCAAGCCCATTACACATAATTCACATAAATAACACAATTACACACCAATCTTATCATATTTACATAAAGGTCCAATCCAACCCCCTTTATATCAATTAAATCCTAAGGTTTAAAATATGATTAACTACCATTTAATCATTAAATTAAATAGTAGGGTCAGGGTCACTACAGTAACCGGTTGAACTGGATGTGAGTTGGTGGCTAACACCTTCCTACACTCTTAACTAAACCTCCTTACCCGTCCTGGTTAGACCAATATTAAAATCTTATTTTTTTGGGGTCTATTTTGAGATTAAAGACCAACTCATAGGTGACGACTATTCACACATCAATCCAATGGATGGTGGCGACTTCAATCGATCTAGGGTCCACTCGACTTGGGATAGTTCACACCACGTTGGTATCTAAGAATAAGCTTCATTGCCTTCTAATGAGTATGCACTGGGTTACTCTGGTAATGGTTGACTATGCCAACTGCAAAACTGATATCAAGTCGAGTACACAGCATAGCATACATCAAACTACCTATAGCACTAGTATAGGGAATATAATGAAGCACCCTTCTCGGTAGGAGTGTCAATGGATTTGACATCATGCATTCTGAAACGCTCAAGTGCCTTATGTAAATCTCTTAAGACAAACAAAGCTAAGATTCCTATGAATCTTAACATCAAGCACATAGTCTACCTCACCCATACCCTTCATCTCAAAACTGAAAGAAAACCATCATTATTCTCAAAACTGAAGGAAAGTCACTCTTTAGTGACGACAATCATCTCCCTGCTATCAAAATATCGTCAATGTACAATGACAATATAAGAAAGCTCCTATTATGGTGTCTAACATACACATAGTGGTCTTCCTCGATCATCGTGAAGCCAAACTCTATAATGGCTCGATGGAATCGAAGATACCACTACCTAGATAATTGCTTCAGGCCGTATAAGGAGAGTTTGAATCTGTGTACTCTGCGCTCATGCCCCTCTGCCACGAAACCCTCCAGCCGATCCATATAGATCTCCTTATCCAGTTCTCTATTGAGAAACACAATTTTGACATCCATCTGGTAGAGTTCCAAATCTAGGTGTGTGATAATAGCTAGAATGAAGCGAATGGTAGTAAATCTCATTACTGGTGAGAATGTCTCCTCATAGTCTATACCCTCTCTTTAGTTATAACGTTTAGCCGTAAGACGGACCTTGTATCTCTCTACATTTCCATCTGCCTTTCGCTGGACCTTTAGAACCCACTTGTTTCCAATGGTTTTGCGTCTAAGGGGAAGATCAACAAGTTCTCGGACTTGGTTCTTTTCGATGGAAGTCACTTCATCTTGTATTGCAATCATCCACTTCTATGAGGCAGGTGATGATAATGTTATGAATCAGGCTCATCATCAAGCGTGGTAGTCATGGACGACTCACTCTCAATCGTAAAACAACAACAAGAAATCTGTCCACGACTACTCCTAAGCATGGGCTTGCTGGAATCCGTGTCCTCTAGGACACTCCCACTGGGCGTAATCCACTCCTATTGTATACAACATCCGTAGAATCCATAAGATCTTGTTGAGAACCGACGTTCTCATTGGTGTTTGGATATGGAATGATCTTCACTAATCCCAACTCTGGCTCATTCATCCTGAAGACGTAACCCTAAGAGTGCTCTAAGATATCCCACAAAGATGCACTTAATGGCTCTCTTGCTTGTCTAGCTTCCCTCTATGGTGGAAAGGCACATGAACATAACCTGTTGACCCCCATAGCCTCATGTGAGTTAGGTCAGATGCTCTGCACATCCACAACTGGTATGGTGTGCTAGGAACTGACTTCGTAAAAACAGGGTTCAAGATGTAGGCCACAATCATCAGTGTCTCCCAAAAAATTATGGGTAGGGATGCATGCGCCATCATCGACCTCACCATGTCTAACAAGGTATGGTTCCTTCTCTCTACGATACCATTCTGTTGAGGTGTGCCTGAGATCGCCAATTGCCTACGGATTCCTTTTTCTTCACATAACTCTTGAAACATATCAGATAAATACTCGCGCCCTCTATCGGTACGTAGACACTTCATGTGTCGATCCAACTGGTTCTCGACTTCTGCCACAAAGTATCTAAAACAATCTAATGCTTCTGAATTGTGGGAAATCAAGTACACATAACCGTATCGTGTGTAATCATCGTTGAATGTGTTGAAATTGATCTCTCAGTGGTGGGTCCTAATATTGAAAATGTAATAAATAATGAAATCAAAGACCAATGTGTGAATTATTAAAACTATTAGGGAGAAAATGAAATAAATGTAAATTTCATTTTGGCTTTAAGGCCTAGGACATGGGCTGGTTGTTTGACCTAGGTAGGATTAGGGAAGGAGAGAGTAAAAAATTAAAAAGGGTAATTAGAGGTTAACTAACCTGATTGAATTCAAATTTGAAATCAAATCAGTTACTTGGGTGAATAGGATTTCCCAGAAAAAGGGGAAAGAAACCACACGTTTGACGGAGAGTGGGAGATGAAGAGATTGAGAAGGAAGAAAGAAAAGGAAGAGCTGATAGAGAAGAAGATAAAACAATATTGTAGGAAGAAGGTGGCTAAGGAGAAGAAAGCTAAAGGGAATAAAGCAAGTAGAGGAAGAAAGCACAAGGTTGATACAGAAGAATGGAAAGAGAGAAGGAGGCTGATCAAACAAGCCATGAAGAGGCAAGAGAAAATAGAAGAGGATAAGGATGACTATGAAAGCAAACAAAGAAGGAAAGGTCAACACATCAATACTACAAAGAAGCTTTGAAAGATGACTTATCTCAGAAATCTAGGAAGTTCAGAAGATCTCAAAGATTCAAAAGTCCAAGAGCAATCGCTTTCTTCAACGCACAATTGGTCCTTTTATAGCCAAAATCTCCTCAAATTCTCCTCACTTGGCCATTAAAACGTCTAACTAAATATACAAAAACGTCTGTTCAAGCATACAAAGCGTCTAAAACGTTTAATCAAGCATATAAAATGTCTAAAGTGTCCGATAAAGTATGGGTGTGAGGCTAGGACTACCCCTGCAGGGTTGCTCCTCGTTGTTGCCCACCGGCTGGACTGTTGCCCCACTTCCCTTTCTTCCCCCCCCCCGCTGCCCCCATTTCATAAACGCACACTTGGCTAATTGTGATCAATCCTCGAAAACACCTCTAGAGTTTGAGATCATGCACACATCCCTTAAAGGCCAATTCGCTGCCAGAACCACCATGGATGGTTGGTTAATTCCACATTTGAAACCAGTGGAGCACCAGTCACTCAGGCCCTATGATTGGGCGGGTTTGGGCAAGGGTTAGATGACCCGCCTTTCCCGATCAGCCTGGCCCTATGATTGGGTGAGCGTGAGCAAGGGTAAGTTGCCTATAGAGCTGAGCCGAGCTAAAATTTAAGACTAGTTTTTTGGGCCAGGCTAGAGCCTAGTTAGATTGGCCCGACTTATGCATTACATATAATTACTATTTTTTATATCGTATGCATTACATATTTCGGGCCGGGATCGGGCTTTGATATATTTTAATACATCATGTTTGGGTTTACACCTTTGAGCCTGAAGGTCAGGCCAGGCTCGGGCCAACATAAATAATGTTATATTGGAGTGTAAGCTCGACCCGTTACCACCCCTAACACAAATTGGATTGTCCTATTAATCTTCTTGATTGTTGCCACCGCCGCATTCACATCCTTTGGCACCACATCACCTAGATACATCAACCAGCAAGTCACGTACTTTCCATGGCGTGGATCACAGTTTGCCATCATGGATGATGGGTTCAAATACATTGGTTGTTTTTGCAACTGAAAGTTGTTCATGGTATGCCTTCTCTGCAAACATAACCGAAAGAGAAAACTCACTTGGATGCCATGTTCAAGGCAGTATAGTGCCCAGTAAGCGTTTCCGACCTGGATTAATCCAGCTTAACCAATCTGAATTGAGATGCACTCTCATTTTCTCTGTTGTGATTTATGTTTTGAGAGTCAGACAGAGATTGCAAAGACGTAAATTAAGATTTAAGATGGCGTATTTGAAATTTAAAATATATGAAATGACAGGAGCCTCGCTATTACCGTTGGGAGCTTTTTTGGTATGGAAATTTTAGAAATCAAAATTCCAAGTCCAAAATTAGATGGATTGGGTTAGGGCTGTCAACCAGCGGATATAGCTCGGCTTGGTTCGTATGAGCCGAGCTTGAGCCCTATAACTAGGCTTGTGAGCCTTCAGTTCAAAAAAATAGCTCATTATCTTAATGAGCTTGAGTCGAGCTTGGATAGGCTCGGCTTATGCATCTATATTCTTATATTATATATTACTACAAAACATTCATGTTAATATATTATACTCTATTTAATTACAATCATTGTTAGAACTCACGTGTAGTGGGAACTCATGTGTGTAATTGGCATTTTTGTCTTAGCAAATAGCACTCAAACTTGATTTTCAAAATTAGCACTACTTTAATCTGTGTGATCAAGCACTGTGCGATCGAGCACATATTGTTTGTGATCGAGAGCATATTGGTCAATCTGAATTTTTGATGTAGTAATGCTTCTAAAGTCTTGTGCCATGTTTCTAAGAAACAGATTATGTCAATATCCTAAGATTTGTTTCTACTCACTTTTCATGCTTTAAGAATCTTGTGTCAATATTCTAGAATCAAAGTTTGTGATATTTCTTATTGCTTGTACAGTTGTTATAAGAATTTAGGATCTTTCCTATTGATTGTACAACTGTTATAAGTGTTTAGGATCTTTCCTATTATGTGTTCTGCTGTTATAACAAGTTGGTTTCTAAATCTCAGAAGATTTTCAGTTGTGTGGAAGATTGTTTTCAATCCCGGAAGATATTCAGCTAAGGTTATGAAGATAACTTCTAAATAACAGAAGATACATAACTAAACATATTTTACAATATTCAGGAAAATATTCTAGTAAAGCAAGAAATTATTGAATCAGATATGATTATCTAATTCCTTCTTAATATGGTTGCAGATTAATAGATTAGGTGAGATTTACTGGAGAGATATTTTTGTGAAGATTTTGTTTTTGAAATCAGAGAAATCAGAAAATTGCAGAAACTTCCACACAGCGGGTCATGCGTCAAGATTAAGAAGAATTCTATTTTAGTTGATCCTTGTATCAGCTTAATTAGAATCGATCTTTCTAGGAGATCGTGTACAATGTGGCAATATAGAAGATTTAAAAGATTCAGATCTCAGAGGATTTATTCAGATCTTAGAAAGATTCAGATCTCAGAAGATTTGATCAGATCTCAGAAAATAAGTTTATAATCCAAATCAGCAAGTTGGATGGAAACATTTTTTAGAAGATGGGATCTATTCTAAAAAAGGATTTATATGGTTTTGGAAAGATGGGATCGTGGCCAATAACAATTCAGATGTTTTTAGAATCTGTTATTAGATTTCGCTTTCAACATATGTTCCAAAACTGTTGCAACAACCTTGCAACATTCCAAGTTTAAGACTTGCCCAAAATTTGATGAAGATTTTCTAGCATGTCTATTTAAACCTTTCAAGTGTCACGGCTGAAGTAACTCTTCAAAAGTTCAAGATCCATATTTCGAGAGTTCTTTTATAGTTCTTCGGAAGAAGAACTTTGTGTATTTGGGAGAAGACAGTATGCAGTCTGAAGGGAGTTCAACTGTATAGTTCTTCGGGAGAAGAACTTTGAGCCTTCGGGAGAAGGTGGCTGCAAATTGAAGGGAGTTCAATCAAGCATGCTTAAGTCAAGGGGAGCTCGCTGAACAAGTCTGTGGAATAGATTCTACACAATGGCAATCGAATTCAAGAGGGAGTCTTTAATTTGTGTAAGACCAAATTGGTGCATGTAATCTCTTTTATTCTAGTGGATTGTTCATCATCGGGACGTGGTCCCGAGGAGTAGGTGTATACCGAACCTCATTAAAGTTGTCTGTGTTATTATCTTGCTTTCCATTAGATAATTTTAGTTAATCTAATATTCTCTAGAATTTCGATTAATTTATACAA
>JAUPMG010278258.1:0-18655 GCA_031762675.1 Pachysandra terminalis | reverse complement strand
GCTGATTCTCAAGCCAAGCCTTCAAGGAGCTGCAAAAACAGGAAAACTGCACATCAGTGCAAATTGGGGTGTCTACATATGGTTTAACTGGAAACTAGAAACTACTCATTCCTAGACATTGACTAGTGTCAGGATTCGCATGAGAGAAGCCGGCTACAAATATCCTTAGTAAATCCTTAAAGGTGACTCGTAGATTCACCTGTGTGGATTTACCTAGATGAGTATGAGAATCAAGCCGCTTCATATGAAAATCTTGATTGTTTTTTAGAGCACTCAAGAAACAGGATACTGCACATGGCCATTAACATGCAAGCTAAAAGACAACTCTATCCCCTGAAAAGGAATATTTGTGATAGTCTTCGGTTTATGTCTAAGGTCCTTGGTTCAAGATCTGTTCACTATAGCACCCTGATAAACTTTGAGCTATCTACACTAAGTGAAAATTCAAGTCCAAAAGACACTTATCACCTATGAACAAATTTTTGCGATGATTCCAAGTTTTCAAAATGAATTTATCGTCACTGTATTATTCTTTTTATATTAATAGAGTCTATAATTATTTTGAAAATGGTGAAGGATTGTTGGGTATTTTCAAAATAAGCTTTTTTTTTGTTTTGTTTTACAAAGCCTTTTTTTATTTGTGAAGTCTCCTGTCCCACCAGGTTGGACCGGGTTGATTGATTATTTGGTTTGATGGTTCATATTATCCCTGGTTTGGGTTGAACTTTCGAGCGGACACATCTTATGGATTCAAAGGTTGCACCTGAACAGAAATGATCAACTGAACAAGTGTCTTATGGATCCAAAGGTTGTACCTGATCAGAAAGGAGCCCGCTGAATAAGTGCTTTTATATGAATTAGATCCTGACCGTAGGATCTTGATTGCACCTGATGGATGATGAGTGAAATGGTACATGTCCTTTCAAATTAGATCTAGACTATTGGCTCAAGTTCATGCCTATTGGTGAATAGGTACTTGTGAGTCTATAAATAGATTGCAAATCCAAACCAGAATAATTCAATTCAGGCATCGAGAATTAGCTAAGTTCAGATCTGATGGTGCAAGAAAGATCTAGATTCGATCAAGTACAGTCATGATTAAGAGAGATAGACTACTACTACTACATCAAGGCTTTCGATCAAGTGATTGGCATCATCAGTTTTATACAAAGAGTATCCTGAAGACATTTTCTCACTAACCCTTTAGTGCATTCATGATCAGATTGAAGAGGGAGAAACTTGTTTAAAAGAAAGCGAGTTAATCGTGCCTTGAAGCTTATTGATCAACGGTGCAGAATTATTTTAATCCTTCAGATTTCTAATCCACTTCAAAATTTTCAACATGTATAGAGATAAAGAAGCATCTTAAATTCACCCGAATCTAGTTAAAATCTGTTTCCAAAACCTTCTTAGATAGGTAGTGAGTTATAAGCTCTTTAGCAGTTGGGTGGAATAGGCACATTCAGTTATGGAACAGAAAACGTTTCTTAATTCTTGTTAGATTGAATGACGTCTTTAAGAAGAAAGTGTTCTGAAGAGGAACTGAAGCCCTTAACTAGATATCTATATGCAAATACTTTAATCTTGATGATGTCCGGCAGCGAATGGTGGACCACGATGCGAATGCCCAAAGTGAGCTATGGAGAAGAAGAAGAAATGCAGGGGAAATTGTTTTAGCTTTCAATTTGTCCTAATTAAAGGGCATTTTTGTTATTTGATAGTTCTGGTTCAACCCATAATTGAACCGTGGGTTTCAAACCAAAGGCTTGTTCATCTTTTTACAAAAAATACTAACACCGTTAACGGATTTGTTAGTGGAATGAGTATCATAGACTAGACAGTGAGTCAGAGCGGGGACAATGGGATTTCAGAAACTATAGGATATATGTCTGCCATTGTCAAAAACTAAAGAGGTCAACGTACAATTTGCCCTTAAACAAAACATTATCTTAAGTAGTACCCCATTTATCAAAATGCGTAGTGTCATGTGGACTAGTCAAGGAGCCCAGCTTTGCCCAAGGGGCCAAGGCTCGTTAATATTGGTTAGGATCAGGCTCACATTTGAAAAAGATGGGTCCGGCTCGGCAGAAATTGAATGGGTTCAGAGGTTCGATCGGTTGTTGTTCGTGCCCAAATGAATCTCTCTATTTTTTTCTTTTCTTTTTTTTGATAACTGCCCAAATGAATCTCATACTACCACTAGTGTGCAACTATGATTGGTTTGGTTTGGGTTGGCATCAACCCAAGACCAAAAGGTCAACCTAAAATCGAACCCAACTGAATTCAAATGCGAACTTCCCAACCCGAAAACCAAACCCAATTAAAATGGAAAACACTAAACACAAACCAACCCAAATTCTAAATTCAGTTCGGTTTTGGTTGGGTTACGTCGTGTTAATGCAATTTTTTTAAGAATTATTTATATATGAGTTATAATGGTTTCTATCATACATAAAATATAATATACCATAAAATAAATAAAACGTTCAGACTTCGGTTCGGTTTGATTTATCATAGACATCAACCCAAAACCAAACTGATCTAATTCAGTTTTATAATTTCAAAATCAAAACTGAATCGAATGTCTTGAAATTCAACCCAAACCGAACCAAAGTCAATTTAGGTCATTCGGTTTTCCCAAAACCAAACTGTTCTAATTCAATTTTATACTTTCAAAATCAAAACCGAATCAAATGTCTTGACATTCAACACAAACCGAACCAAAGTCAGTTTAGGTCATTCGATTTTCAAGTTGAAGCAATCCAAGTTGCACCCCTAACTACCATTGCTAGGGGTGTCAATTGGTTCAGTTTAAACCAAAATCCGAATAAACCAAACCGAAAAAAGTCGGTTTGTTTGTTTGTTTGCTTTTTTTGTTTTTTTTTTTTTTTTTTGTTTTAATTTTGGTTTGGTTATGGTTTAGAAAACAGAAAACCGAATTAATTTGGTTTAGTTTTCAGTTAAGGCTTCGACTAAACCGAACCAAACCGAAAATACTGAAGTATATATATAAACGTATATACGTGTGTGTGTGTGTGTTTTATATATAAGATAGGGTTAATTTTGGACCAAATGAGCCTATGTTTTTAGGGTTTGGGTTAGCCTTGGGCTCAATTTTAAGCCATCTACGATGCCTGATAAGATAAGAAATAGGGGTGTCAACTTGTTCGGTCCGTTCATTCTCAAGTAACTTTTGGACCGATTGAGCCTATGTTTTTAGGGTTTGGGCTAAATTTTAAGCCCATACTATATTTTGGTTCAGGCTTAGGTCTTTCTTAGTTGAGTCCGATAAAACCCGGCCCAATCACCTTTATTCTATTAAGTAAGAAATCCTTCGTCTAATACAATTGATTTATACATTTTGCTGTTTTTTTTTTTTTAGTTATCATGACATATGAACCATTACTAACGTTTTGTAAGTTCACTTTCCTTTTTCTTCTAAGGTTTACTATATGCAAACCTTATAAATATTAATATTCCCTTGTTATATTATAAGTATACGTCATAAATCTTGTGGTTTTAAATGATAGGGTCAATCCGAGTCCGGCCCTAACCTTCTGAATAATCAGAGGGTCAGGCTTGGGCTCTAAAGATAGGGCCATGAACAGGCCTTGAGTGGGATAGGGCCTCTTGTTTTCATAATAGAGCTGGGTTGGGGCCGAGCAATATGGCCCTCTCCATGCCCATCCCATCGACACACCTAGTAACGAATAACTTCTAAAATATTAGCATAACACTCCTTGTCCATTTATAGGCTTGCTAGGCACTTTAAGGCTACGCCTGGCCCAGCTTATGCTTTTGGATAAGTACTCGTTGGATAAGTGGCTCAATGGGAGAACTTATCCACAGCAAAAATAAACTGCTTCCTTGAAGAAAATAATGTTTGGTAAATACATTTATTTAAGTGCTTATGAAAGTTTAAGGGTAAAATAGGTATTATAAAAATATTATTAAAGTTTAGAAATAGCATTTATTTAAGTGCTTATAAAATTTTAAGAGTAAAATAAATAGGTATTATAAAAATAATGTTAAAAATATTACTAAAATAAGTGATAAGAGAAATTGTTCTCAACTGCTTCTTCTAATGGGTAGCCTTTCTATACTCCTTTGAGTAAGCACTTACCTATTAGGCCTTACCAAATACACTTTTAATTTTAAAAAGTGCTTTAATAAGATATAAGCTGAAATAAGCACTTATATAAACCTGGAAAACGCAGCCTAAGTCCAATTAGGGGTGCACAGTGGGCTGGGCTGTCCACATGCCTGCACGGCCCAACCACATCCCATCACAGGCTGGGCCGTGTTTGCACGGGTACATATGACCTATAAGCCCTGCAAGATGGCTCAGCCCAACAATAAGGTCATATAAAGCACAAGCCTAGCACGGCATGGTCCGCGTACCGTAATGAGCCTGGGGTCCTAAAAAGAAGGCACGACACGGTAGCTAACCGTTCAATGCTTAAACCACATAGGGATCGAGAAGCTTTCCATATACATGAATATGAACACAGCAAATCATTCATGCACACATACTAATTAAGCAAATTATATATCATTATAAAGACAATAATAAATAAATATATGCATGATTGGGGTTATTTATTTCATACAATAATAAACCATATAATGTTGATTGCATTGCATGTGATAATATCATCATCATGGGCCCAAACGGTAAGAAGCATCAGCCATAAAGTGACCATCCATATAAAGAGCAGCGGTTTGGGGATGCATTCCATCCATCACCATGAATTGCATATCTTCAGATGGTTTCCAGTGTCGTTTCCTTTGGTTTATGAACCAGTTATTTATTTGTTTCGGGTCCAGTCCTGTTGCTTCTGCCAATCCCGTCTTTTCTGTCTCCTGCACCATTTTGACCAATTAATCAAGTATAAGCTTGGGTTGGGTTCAATTTATTGAATTGAAGCTAGATAGGGATTTTCCAATTTGTTGTTGTATGGAGGCTGATGTTATGGAAGCAGTCAAGAAGTACTAATGATCCAGCCATCGATTCTGTCGATTTTATATTTAATAGTAATTTTTAGGGTTTAAGGGTATAATAATAATTTCACTTACCATTATGTGTAGTCCTAATTACATAATATTTATCATTTTTTTGGTGGCTGCTATTTATAATACATTTTTCTGAAAGTGATAGAATAGAGCTCGAATTGTCTACACTGAGAAATGAGAATCTTCAACCAGTGTGTGCACCGGGGACAAGATATTTTCGGTGCATGCAGACGATCCGAGGGCAATAGAATATGGTGTGTATTCGTGGATGTAGACACTATTTGTGGAACAACGTGCAATCAGGTAACTTTGTGGTGTAAGTAAATCCGTGCGGCAACAAAAAAAAACTGTTTTGAATTTTTTTTTCTTTTTTCGCATGTGCGGTGATGACTTTTGAGTGACATGGGCCAATTGAGTGCCGCCCCCACTCACATGTACTAAAAAAACGTAATCCGCTATCGTAATTCTGTGTCTTGTGCGTGCTTGATTTCTTCTTTATTTTGTTTATTATTTTTCTTTCTTAAAACAGTTAATATTCATTGGATTGTTAATATCTTCTCATCTGATTCATCAACTAGAGAGTGTATATATACACGTACCGATGGATATGGCCATTTGTAGTGTAGCTCCCACCAGTTGAGTAGCTTTTGCCGGGCATCCTTTGGAAGTTTCCCTTTCTTCCTTTTCTTTGAAAGTTCTTGCTTAAGGCTGCTTAGGTAACCACTGTACTTCTTTCGTAGATGGTTCTTAAGTTCTCTGTCCTCAACTCGTGGATCGATTTCTTCAGGAAGTACTTCTATTTCCTCCCCATTGTTTTCTTGCTCCTCTTCCGAGGAATCAACACCCTCTCCCTTCTCATCTGCATTGCCATATTGCACAGAAATTAGTGGCATATATGATCACTATATAGCTAAAACGATAATACAAACTTTTCAACACTTGCCCTAAATTCTAACAGAAAAATAAATTTAAAATATATATATTGTTTAGGCATCTTGTTTAATTTGCCATCTGAATTTTGTAATAAATTAATATATCAATATTTAAGATAATTAAAATATTTTTAATTTTTTTAATCTTAATAAATGGGTAAAAATATAAAAGAACATACAGACCTACAACCATGTTATGCATCATATAAAGAATTGAGAGGGAAAAAAGGGGACAAAATGCAGTTCTTTTCCTAGCACAAACAAATTCAGTAACTGAGGTTTCTTCTTGCTCTTTACCACCAGAAGCAACAAATTTTTTTTCTTCCATTTTCCACTTTTTCCTAGACTATGTTAAGAATCACTTACTCTAAAATCTTAATTAAAGAACGACACAGCAATGTATATCAAATGGTTCAACACCCTCCCGCACGTGCAAACTCTGTACGGGAACAACATATATGTGGGAGAATACAGGATACAAGACAAACACACACCACGCACACCTGCACGAGAACAACACTTATGTGAGAGAACAAACACACAAACACATAACCCTAGGATTCGAACACTCGACCTCCCGCTCTAATATTATGTTAAAAACCACTTGCTCTAAAAGCTTAAGCTATTAGAGAACAACACAACAATGTATATCAAATGATTCAACAGACCGAAAGTGATTGTATTTAAGTTCCATATAGTAAATTTACAACAGATACACTATAACAATGAGTAAGGACACAGAAATATGAACGTTATTGAATTGTGCAATTGCATGATGATTAATATGGAAATGAAATCATAATCAAATTAATGTAAATCCGATCTTAATAAGAAGATTTAATTAAATCATTAATCAGAATTATAATCTTTTTTTTTCCTAAATTGGACCTTCTCAAGTAAGAGAAGTAGGAGCACAGACTAAACTTGATGATAGTTAAGCCCTCCAAAGACCTACTGGTTGTTTCATTTCTTTTAAACAAAATTATGGTCGATTCTCTTGTTAACTACTTGCTATTATTTTTTGGAGGTTAAAATCTTTCAATACTCACACATTTATTCACTAAAATCTGATCCATGGTAAAGCTTTTACCAAAACAAATTTCAATGATAACCATCGTCAAATAGGTTTGTTCATCCATTTGTTTTCATACAAACCAAAAGTTATTTATAATTAAAGATAAAAATAAGCATGATCATAGTTCTAATCATGTTGCTAATGAAAAACATAAGCATAATTAATGTATCTCATGCACATTATAATGTACTTCCACATTATGATTTGCTTAGCAAAAAAATAACATATTCTTCCAAGAAAGATAATAACTGATTTACAACAAGAAAATTAGAAAAGAATATATGTTGTTGCAAAGGATATTAATTAAATTAGTTGCAATATTCAACTGTAAAATGTGTATCAATAGTAAATTCAATAACCTTGAATATGGTGTGTAGAATTACTTTTACAAAATCATATTATTTATTACACCCAGTTTTCTCTTTGCAACACATCAATCACCCAAAAAATGTTGAGAAGCGAACATAGCTATATAAACTCTTCTTTTTTTTGGTTCACTGCGAACATAATAGCTAAAGGAGCATCATATGCATATGTAAATACTAGTGGATGCCCAATACAATGCACGGGTTTGTGATAAAAGTTTTTGGAGTTGAGCTCCACATTCAGACCTCCATAAGAAAAAACTTAGTTGGGTAAAATTAGTAGTATGGTTAACCCACCACAAGCAATAAACAATTCTCAAAGAAGCTTTACCATTTGGATATGAAATCAATCACATAAATAAATAAGTCTGAAATATTAACTATCACTACATAAAAACCATTTTCATTGTACTACAACTTTTCAATTTCCTTCATTTTATAATTATGAACCAATCGATAGAGTTGACTTTAGTAATTTATGCTAAACTGAACTTTGGGTTTAGGTTTTACCAACCCGCCTGAAAACGGGTCAACCCGAATCCAACTGACCGACTTTTTGAAAAGAAATCATGTTTAATAATTATTTTTATAATATCGATTATATATTAACTTAGATTATATTTTATCTTAATTTAAAAGTAAAATTCAAAATAATTAATTAAAATTAAATGGGTTAGGCGGATTCAACCTGTTTATTAATAGGTTGGCTTTGGTGCAATGATTTCTCAACCCGCTAGTAAACGAGTTGAAGATCCAACACGGCTCATTCCTGTTTACAACCCGCCCGAACTTGTCATGTTGCCAACTCTAAGAAATCATGTTTAATAAATATTTTTATAATATTTAATATATCAAACGAGGTTGTATTTTACCTTAATTTAAAATTAGAATTTATTAAATTAATTAATTAACTAAATAATAAACAAGTTAAGTGGGTTCCACCATTTTATCAATGGGTTGGGTTCAACTCCACGATTTTCCAACCTGTTCGTAAACAACGTCAAACCCGATCCAACCCGTTTAATCTCAAACCCGTTACAACCCGCTCGAACCCGACCTGTTGCTAGCTCTACACATTTCTTATGATTTTCTTATAGAATAATAAGATAAGATTTTAGTGAGCAGAGTTATTACTATCCCTAAAATCACTCATAATTATTAGTGAGTAGTCATTTTAGGAAAATGAAGAGATATTTGAAATGATTTTAAGGTAATCAATTTCTAGAGATATTTTAAGAAAACTTTAAGGTTAATAAGTAGGATTTCTTAATATCCTTAAAATCATTCTTAATTATTATTTTTATTTACTTTCTAAAGCATGTAAGTAGCTTAAGGAAAGTGAAGAGAGATTTCAGGAACTTTGGTTTTAATTATATTTTATCAACTTTTGTTAGAGTGATTTTAAAAAATTGTAAGGAGATTTGTTTGAGACCCACTTGCCAAGTAATAATTATATTTTATTAATTTTTGATTGGTTGAAAGTTATTTAATTCAATTTTTAATTTAAAAAATCTAAAATTATGAGAGTTGATGATTTAAGGAGGGAAGGTTCAAGAGGCCTCCATCCTTCCCACTAAGATTGTTATATATACATTATAAAGATTTATTCATAAACCTAAAGAGCTGTGAAGGAAGTCAATCACATATTAGTAATACATGTATCCTGCATCTTGTAAATCAAATACTACAAAATTTATTAATTAAACAGCATAATCTAAATGGCATAGTTTATATATTTTTAAAGCATATTTAGAAAGAAGAAGAAGAAGATGATGATGATCACATTTGTACAGTCCAACTGTACGTGGATAATATAGTTTGTCAAATTATGTTGAAATAATAACACAATAGATGAGCATTAATTTTGAGGAAAAAAACATGTTCTTTATTTTAAGATGCATATGTAGATTATGAACTGTTACGGATACGTGATCTCCAACGGATAGAGTCCATCCTGTTATGGACTCAATCCTTAAGTCGTATACGGGATTCCTTTAAGTTGTATGCGTGATAGATTTGTACGAGATTCTCTTCCAAGGAGATAACCTCTTTTTGAATTTTGAACTTCATACCTCATCATATTTTAACGGTTCTGTTAGTTTTCTCTTTTATATATATATACAACCACTTTTATATATATACAATCTCTCACAAGAGGAACACCAACTTCTGCAAATTATATTTTATGGTATCAGAGCAGAATAGACAAATGTCATTCAACATGGATTCATCTTCAACAGTCAATACAACCACTATTGAAATTTTAATCAACAATTCTATTCCATTTATTGGTAATATCCATCACTTCGTTTCTCTACAATTATATAGAACCGACTATCTATTGTGAAAGTCACAATTTCTATCCATTCTTAGAATCTATGAGTTTATAGACATGCTAACTGGAGAGGAAATCTGTCCTCCAAAATTCCTAGTTGAAAAAGAAGGTATTGACTCATCTTATGTGAATCCAGCATATATCACTTGGCAGAAAAAAGGATCAATTACTTCTCAATTGGCTGATATCGTCTTTAAGTGATAGTGTGTTAGCCCACGTCGTCGGCCTATCTATTGCCAAAGAAGTATGCTAACACGTGAAATCCTTTCAATCAAAGGCTCGATCTAGTGCCACAGAAGTATGCTAACACTTGAAATCCTCACAATCAAAGGCTCGACTTATGCAACTTCGGTTGCAACTGTAAACCATAATAAAAAAAATAAAAAAATAAAAAGAGAAAGAAAGAAAAAAGTTCAATGACAATGGCTGATTATCTTCAAACTAGAGCAAAAGGCCAATGGAAGCATTGATCGGTTCAAGGCCCGTGTGATTGCAAAAGGATTCAATCAGCAAACTAGCCTATACTACGGTGAAACATTTAGTTTAGTAGTCAAGCTAGTCACTATCTGAATTGTTCTCTCCATTGTTATCTCAAAGGAGTGGAATATTCGACAACCAGGTGTCTCCAATTACTTTCTTCATGACACTTTACATGAGGAAGTCTTCATGAGTCAACCACCTGGTTTTATGGGCCCATTATATCCTACTCACGTGTCTAAACTACATAAGGCTTTATATGGGCTCAAACAGGCCCCACGAGCCTAGTTTCACTATCTTAGTTCGTTTCTCCTTGAGCTTGATTTTATCGGGTCCAAATTTGACTCCTCTCTTTTTATTAAGCATAACTCAATGGTGACAATTTATGTCTTAACATATGTGGACGACATCATAGTTATTGGCTCACATCCCTCTATCATAACTCAACTCATTCACCAACACAGTAATGAATTCTCTCTCAAAGATTTAGGTATCCTTTCCTATTTTTTTAGGAAATTCTGCGATCCACACTTCTTATGGACTATTTCTTTCACAATCCAAATATACTTTGGATCTCTCGACAGGTACCAAAATGGAGGGTGCAAAACCATGTTTCACACCCATGGTTAATGGCAAGCAGTTATCTCGATATGAAAGACAACCACTTTCTGATCCCACTGAGTATCGCAGTACTGTCAGAGCTATTCAATTTTTGTCTTTTACATTTTCTGACATTTCCTTTTCAGTTAATAAGGTTTGTCAATTCATGCAACATCCTACTGATATTTATTGGATGGCCATCAAGCGTATTTTACAATATTTAAAGCATACAATCTTTTGGTCTCAAGATTCAACACATGTTAGCAGTATCACTTCAAGGTTATTTTAACGCTGACTTGGTTGGTCGTCCTGGTGATAGAAGATCTACAAGTGGCTATTGTGTCTTCCTTGGGAGTAATCTTATTTCTTTGAACTCTAAGAAGCAACACGCCGTTGCTCAATCCAGCACAGAATCATAATACAGTAGACTGGCGAATGCTACGGCTGAGATTATTTGGCTTCAATCCCTTCTATCTGAGCTCGGGGTATATCTTCACCATCCATCAATCCTATGGTGTAATAATATCATAGCTACTTCTCTTGCTCTTAATCCTATTTTTCATACCCGAACTAAACATGTTGAAATAGATTATCATTTTATTCAGGATAAAATAGCTCGCAAGGATGATCTTCAAGTTCGATTTGTTTCTTCCATTAATCAACTAGCAGATTATCAAAGCCCCTATTCGGTCCACGTTTTCTTCTTCTATGATTCAATCCTGTTATGGACTCTATTCTTAATTTGTAGACGTTTATACAAGATTCTCTCCCAAGGAAAGAATCTTTTTTGAACTTTGAACTTTACACCTCATCACATTGTAACGGTTCAGTTAGTCTTCTCTTTCATATATATATACAAACCTCTCACAAGAGGAGCACCAACTTCTGCAAATTATCTTTTATGAACAACTAATATATGTACAGATGATAACGAAATAAAACTAATAAACTGCTAAGTGCACCTTCCATCTGAAACGAAAAGCTTTAGATTCAACTATATAGCAATGAAAAATTTGGCTAGCCGGCACTAGTAACTTGAGCAAATTAATTACAGTTAAATTCAACATAACAAAGTACGAATCCTTCGGATTCGCAATGGGGATTACTAATATTATTACCCAAAGAAGAACCAGGCTAGAAAATTATATATATATATTTCCTGGTGATTAAAACTAACAATGGTTCTGACTTCTGAGTCTTATTTCTCATCTGGATTAATTTAAATTAATAGCTAACAATGCATTTCTTGTTTGGCTGATAAATCAGGAATCCTGCTTAGCCAAAAGTGGAAAGAAAACAGGAAAAAATCAAAAACAATCTTTTTATAGGTGACAGAATCTATCAATTATTTGTATGTCTGTGCTATGAATAGGTAATTGTGTCAAAAAGTAGTTAGTCCTAAGTAGTTTCCTCAATGCAGACCCAGATCGTTTCCATATATAAACAGCAACCAGTAATACTTAAACAGTGCTGATTCTGCCAATCCAGTTTTCAATATAAAGAAAGCTAAATGCAGTCTTTCACTGTTTTTTTCACCTGTCCATGAAACCTGATTGTTAACTTTATTTATTTAAAAATGGATTTTTCCTTGTTCATATATTCCTTTTGTTAAAGAACACTAGCTAGCTAGGTTATAAATTAGAAAAAATAAAAAATAATCGAAAAAGTAATCTGGACAATCGTACTATACAGCTACTGAGCAACAACAAGGAGGTGGGGTGGTAGAACTGATTTGAACAGCATCCTATGTTATTCATTTAATAACATTTTATTCAAAACTACCAAACCAAAACAGATTAATTAAAATTTTCTTTAAGAAAAAGAATAACTTGGGAATGGAAATAATGATGATGCCATCCTTCTGTACATATATATATATATATATATATATAGATAGATAGATAGATAGATAGATATTTAATATAGAATCAGATTGATGAGCGAGCAGCTGGAGAGGATCAGAGGTATGTGTGATCTTTGATCCTTTGGCATTTTTTTTTAAGATTCTAATAACAACATAAAACCAGATTTCCTACTACTATAGCCTCGTGAAGAGTTATCATCTCTCTCTCTCTCTCTCTCTCTCTCTGAAATGAATTGAAGTTAATGGAGGTTTGGGTGGTGGGTCTTCCTTATCAGTTATCACATGCTTTCAGTCAAAGCTATCACTCCTCGCTCTAGACGAGGGGGAAAAAGTTTATTAGAGTAAGAACTACCCCAATACGGACTGGAAGTGGTGTGTAGGGCTATTCAGTCATAAGAATCCAGAACTGTACATATAACAAAAAATATAGCAACAAGGCAAAACAAAGTAAGCAAACTCATCATCTCTGCAACAACGATGTTAGATAGAACTCCAAATCAATAATCTGTAGTTTATTTCTGTTTCTTTCATGTTCTCAATAATAGTAGCTAGAGATATATATGCTGTGTGTACTCGGCAATATAATGTGTGCCTTGTCATACAAGTAGAAAAAAAGATGGAGAGGGGGAGATGACGAGTACCAAAGGAGAAGATCGCCTCGGATCCATGGCTAAGCAAGTTAAGCTGTGTTTCGATTCTTCGCAAGAACTCCATTGCTTCTTGTAATGGCCTTGTTAGCTCCTCTCGATATTTCAAAAGCATGTTGTAATAAGCTTCCTACATGAGCAAATTATAAGACCCAGAAGAAGGGAAACGAAAAAAATGTGAAGATGGAAAGAAAGATAAACACAATGAAGAAAAAATAAGTACACACATGACACAGATTTATTTGGTTCGACAAATAGTGTCTACATCCATAGATACACACCAGGTTCTACTATTCTCCGAGGCTGGGAAAAGAGTGTTACAACGAGCAGTCATGAAAAATATGATAAATACTCACCCTATATTTAGGGCTAGCAGAGTCGATGGCTAGATCATCAGTACTTCTGGAATGTAATTAGCCTCAGTCTCCACATACCAGCAAAAAATAGAGCGAAAAGTATCTGAATTATATAATTACCATGAATTGATCGAGTTCTGGATCTTCTGAAGCATCCCTGCTGCAAGTAGCAGAAGATCGCTGCCGTGACTCGAACTCCTGATAGACGGTCGTGAGCCGATCAACTACTTCCGATGGAGCTCCAACCTGTTTTACAATTCAAACATTTTTAAATTGGATTCTCTTTCTTCTATAACTTCCATTTTCTTTTTTCTTTTTTTTCCTTGGGGGGAAGAGGGTTTGATGGGGTACCTTTTGGCAATCCATATAAGCTTCCAAAACATTAGAATACTGAGGATGGGAGATGATCTTGGCCTTAATGGCTTCAATGTCGTTTCCACCTAGTTCTTGTTGTTGGTGATGCTGCTGCACTGTTACTTGTCCTCCTCCTCCTCTAATTAGAGGATAGTGAAACACTTGACCATGTTGGGAAGTACTGCTCGGTTCGGTCTTCACGATAGGATGAGCTTGATCGGATTGGAAGAAATCCCCAGGTTGGAGATGAAATAAGCTGATAGGAAGATGGGTTTGATGGTTATTATTATTTGTCCTCTCATACAGAGAAGAAGAAGAATTTGGTTCAGGAACAGAAGAAGTAGCGTATAAGAAACTACTACTCCCCCTTGTGTTCTCACTTAGTTGATGACTATAATCCTCCATTCAGATCAGCAAAACAATTCAAAACCCAAAACCCTAAAGACAATTAACCTTTTAGAACGAAACAAACAAAACTAAAGAAGTGAAGAGAAAGAAAAAGATCAATAAGAAACCCTAGCTAGTGGGTGATAATCACGCATCCGTTGCCTAAGAACATTGAATGTGCATTCACGATTGAAGTGAGGAAAATGAACGATGCAGATGAAAGTCCTAGTGTGGGCTTGATGGGGTAGTGTTCCACCGGTGTTTCGGCGTGCAGTCGGTTGTAATAATAGGTAGTTGGTTCGGCCATGAACCTGCAACCGGAGGCGTGTGGTGGTAGCTGATGACAAGACGTTCTGGAAGCTTAAAAGAGAAAAAAAGAAAAAGAAATGGAAGACAAAGCCAAGAATCTATAAGCAAGCATGAGTCTTATTGTTGGAGATAAGGCAAGAGAGAGAATTCTTTCTAGTTTCTCTAATCTACTTTTAATTATTTTTATTTTTTTCACGGATTCTACTAACCATCCTAACTAATTAGCTTTAGTTTTCAGTTCAAACATTTCTTTTTTCTTTTTTTTTTTTTTACAGTTTCAAGGAATATATATATATATATGTGCTGAATCCAATGAGTGTACACAACGACCTTGGTTAGGAGATGGGAGAATTACATTGAAAAATAATTTTTTTAAGAGGGAAAGACATGCAGCAGCCCCTCTACTGCCAGTACCTTCATATTATGAAATTGGTTTATAATTTTTTGGCTGTGTCAGTGTCAGTCAATAAGTGAGACCCACGAGTGAGACCAGTTTCATTAAAAAAACTAATAATAAATAAGTTTGATTTGATGATCCTTTACCATGGACCCCTTTCTGAATGTGCTTCTAGCTGTCCAAATTTAATTGATTTTTCACATAACAAAAAAGAAAATTTCTCTAATGTAGAGCGAGAGGTTTTGATTGATTGATTGATAGTTTATATTACTATATAATAGAGGAATTAATTATTGGAGTTTAATTAATACTACCAAAACTATGGTAGTACGAGGACAAGACCTTTTAAAAAAATAATTAGAAGGGTATAAAAAGATAATTTTTTTATTTTTTAAATTTTTATTATTGCGTTACAGAGAGAGGTTATAAATCCGACCCGACCCATAATCGCATCCATTTGAAATCTACTAGGTAAATAATTGCAATTACAGCCTCCGACTCCTTGCGAATTCGATAGTTTCAAAAATAACTTACAAATGAATTTTATGGAATTCATGTGGAATTCAAATTCTAATTCCTTAGTGCACTCCCAAACGAAAAAATTGAAATTGGAAACCCTAATTCTAATTCCACAAACCAATCAGACTCTTATTGTAATTTTTGGATTTAATTTTGCTATAAATAAATTAAAAATCCCAATTTAAGCGAAAGAATTCGAAAAATGTAGTTAATAATTGGTCTGGTTAGGTTAGGGTGGGTTGTAAATATATATGGGACGCCTACCCCGGCCCAATCTACCCAAGTCCAATTTTGGATCGTTGGGCTCAATTAATTCCAGGCTGACCATGTGATCTGGGTTCAGTCCAATAAGGCCTGGCCCATATAACAAGAATAGATGGGCTTAGCCGAACTATCTACACCCTCGCTTGGTCCCTCCTATTGGACGGTGGATGATGATAATCCACCGGTAATGTAGACACTGGGAGGACGCGCGTCTTCATCACATCCCTTAATTAGAAAAGTTAGTTAGCCCAGTAAACCAATCAAATCAAAAGGTGGCTTTTTGATATCGGTCGAATCAATGTGTTTGGAACATTTTAGTTAATCCTCCTTCCAGCTGCTTAGCATTTCATCTAACCAATAAAGACGATAGTTAAATCACACTATCGTTTGTCTTCTCTAATAATAAATGAAATGAAATCAAACGAACAAAGCTAAAGGCTTAAGGTCAATTCCTACCAAAAAAAAATAAAGGCTTAAGGTCAAATCACTAATGACAAGCTTTTAATGCAAAAATATTCGATGATTATATTAGGTAAGTGGGTCTATCAAGCACAAGAAACAAGTACCATTCGTCTTCTTCAAAGGGAAATATCAAGGTTAAAACATAAGTTATTACTTAAATGATCGAGGTTGAGGGGCTGACGTGGCTAATATTCCAGACCCTTTTTTTCTTTCTGATGACAGAATCATTTGACAAGCCATCTGGATAACCCTACAGTGACCACACAGCCGCGTACCTACCAATATCTACTAACATGTCAGTGGGTTCTTAAGTAAGATTACTTATTGCCACGTGGTTGGTGTTTTGCGACTTAGGTCAAGTTTTTACATGCCAAGTTGTGTAATTGTACTATGTTAGATAACATTTTGTCCAATTATATCTATCGGGAAGCAAATGCGGCTGCAGATAAGTTGATAAATCTTGCCTTATCGGATTATTTGTGCATATGGATTAACTTTCCGCCGGATGAGTTGGTACCTTTTCTTTATAATAACTATATTGGGCGTAGTTTTATACTTAGGGTATCTAGTTGTAATGCTCTCTTGGGAGTCAATTGTATTTTTTTTTGATAGTTAGATCACATTTGTTTACTTTTATTAAAAAAATATAATATAAATAAGAAGGAACAATGGTACATAACTATTATACTGTAGTTGTAGCATATGACTTTTATAAACGACAATACTGGAACAGGTGAGACATAGTGAGACATAGATTAAGTTATTTTTTTTTAAGGTGATTTACGTTCTTGTGAAGAATTTGTGCATCCCCGAAAAATCAATGCATAACATCTTGAGGATACAAAAATTCAAAATCCATCGTTGTAATTTTGATCAATCCGTACAATTTAATCAAATCAATCCGTACAATTTAATCAAATTCGAACTGCCTTCACTAATAATTATATTGGTTGAGAATAATAATCGAAAGAAAAATAACAAATAAAATAAAACAGCAAAGAAATTATAAAATTAAAAAACAGATAACGTTTGAGTAAAGTATTTTATAATTGAAGAGTTTTATTTAAAATACCTAAATAAAAAAATTGAACTTTTTCTTTTAACTTTTCCTTTGAATCATGACGTCATGGAGAAGCTAACACAATAAAAGATCGCTGATTCACTGACTACCTATACTGTACAAGTACCCACCATGAAAGTTATACTCTCTTGTCTCGTCGTGTACTGGCACTGTACTAATGAAAGCGCGCGAGAACAGCGCGGGAGCTGTTCCCCACTGCACTTAACATCAGGCCACACAGTCTGTGCCCCCACACCTTTAAAACACCCCCTCTAAGATTCGATTCTTACGACTTTTAAGATATGCCGTTGGACACACTCATCTATATAGCTTAAACGAGGTGAGACTAACGCGCGCCTGGGATCCGACCGTGCCGCTACATACCCATGTGGGTGGAAACAGATTGCGACAGATGAGACAGTTGGGGGTGTTGAGAGGGCCCCACCAAACATGTCCTATCATAGTAAATAGAAGTTAGATGATGGAGTCTTTCAGTGATATGATTGCTGTGGTGTAAAGGATGGCTCTCATAACGTCGCCAGGATGCCACGTTATCTTTGGCCAGTATGGTCATGTTAGTGGGACCCGTAACAACAGGAGTTTGATGATATGACATTCCGTACAGGGTTTAGTAGATTTTTTATTATTTAAAAAGGGAGAATTAAATTAATTAATCTTGTAGTCGTCTTGCCATACATACCAACTTATATGATACTAGGAAGTAGTTCCTCGTATACTATTATTTGATCATTACTAGATTTAGCCTAGTTTGGCAAGCCCATTTGTACATATATTTCCATCCGCGTAAACATGAACAATTTGATCACTCGTGTCAATTGGTTCGTGTAAACTGAACACCGAACGTCCAACCCAAAAAAATTAGTTTGGTTTTTTTTTTTTCTTTTTATTATTCATTTTGGTTTTGTTATGGTTCAGAAAACAAAAAATCGAACTAATTTAATCCGTTTTATGGTTTAGGTTTTGATTAAATCGAAAAAACAGAAAAAAAAATTATATATATATATATATATATATATAGGGTGAGGTAAGATTTAACAAATAATTGGTTTTCCGTTTGATAAAATTAATTTTATTTTTGATAAAAAGAAAAAAAATAATAATTCTAATTTCTATAATATAAACACACGCACACAACGAAAAACCAATTATTTGTTAAATCTTGCCCCCCCCCCCCCCCCCCCCCCCCAATATAAAATAATTTTTAAAATATTACCTATA
>JAUPMG010278249.1:2029-18655 GCA_031762675.1 Pachysandra terminalis | reverse complement strand
TATAAGAAAAATTCTGATTTCTAACTTAGGACTGTTTTGATTTTCTTCCGCTGTAAATCTTTGTAACTATGTAAGTAGTTCATTTTAAGTTATCTTATTTGAGGAAATGAAATGCTTCTAAAGACCACCACTCTCCTTCCCGGGGAAGTGAAGGTCACATCCCTGGTTCCCTTTTGACTAAATCAATCTATCGAGTTCGGGTGTGACAGAGTCTAATCTCCCCCTTACTACTAATAGTAGTAAATGAGCTATCAGCTAAACGTACAGATGTATAAGCAGGAGTCAAAGGTGAGGAAAAAAAATTAACTCACTCGTCATATGATCATTCACACCGGAGTCTAGAACCCGTGAAGGAGACCCAGAGCGAACATGAAAAGCTATGGGGATACCTGATGATAGAGTAATAGTGGGGGAATGCGAGGATATGGGAGGTACTAGAGCCGGAACGGATCTCGGTGATATCATCAATGCCATCTGAGCCTGAAGTTCTGCCACCTGAGCAGAAAGCAGATAGGAGGTTCTGAAGTCTCAACAACTGTGCAACTCTAGGAGGGGGGCCCATCTTCTTTCGAAACTGTGTTCTCAACTCAAGATAAAGCTTCCAACATGTCTCCTTTTTGTGCTCAGTGTTACCACAATGATGACAGACCTTCTTGTCCACAGAAATCCGAACACTTGACGAACTAGCAGAGGCAGCAAAAGCCATCTGATTAGAAACTCCTCCAGAGGTGAGTAGAGTTGTAGGAGCAGAAATGAGACGCCTGCGCTCATTCTGGTCAACCATAGCAAAACATCCATCAATGATTGCACCAGAGTTGAGTTGAGTATCTCGGTGCCCAAATGCTCAAACTCGGGCTTAAGCCCCATAAGAAAAGCATAAGTGTGGAGGCGGTCCAACTTCTTGACTGCCACAGACGCCATCGTCCCATAGTCACTGACCGAATCGTACTAAGCCATCTCATCCCAACGAGTCTGAAGGTACACAAAAAACTGAGAAATGGCCAAACCAAGGCTCTCTTGAGTGGCACGAGACACCTCCTAAAACAACTCAAAATAGCGAGCCTCATTCCGTGAATGTGCATACATCGTAGTCAAGGCTATCCAAAGGCTGTCAACGGTCTCATAATACATAAACATATTAAAAAATATGCGGCTCCATAGATCCGTACATCCAACTCAAGATCAAGCAATTGTCAATGTCCCATTGATCCGCCTTAGGATCATTATTAGCTAAACATGTAGCTTTTCCCAAAAGCCAAGAAGACCTGTCACAACCACCAATAAACAATTTCAAAGATTGAGACCATGCAGCAAAGTTGCGTCCATTCAACAGAACACTCGTCACTCTCCCACCGAACACGGGTGGTGCCAAATCAGACCGAACGCATGAAGATTCTGCCATGAAGAATCCAAGCAATCCAATGGAGAGAACAAAAAAAGGTCACAAAAGCCTCCTAGGTCATCGATAAGTCACCAAAGTGACCCAACTGTGGTTCTTCAAACCACAACAATTCACAAAAGGGATAAAACCCTAGATTTGTTCAGCTCGAAGAGGTGCGAAAGAGAAAGAAAGGAGGGAAGAGGAGGGACGCACGAAGGAGGGCTGACAACTAGCGGTTGGCTGCTTTGGTGGACGGTGTTGGTGGTTGTGGTGGACGGCTATGGTGGAGAACGATAGGGTTAGGCTTTGATACCAAATAAGAGAAAAGAAAGAGAAAAATTATATTAATTAATCTTGGCTTACATAATGTGGGGTTTTATATCCAAAGGATAAAACAAACTATTACTATAATACCCTTTCTTAATCCCGTAAATTATGAATAACCCATTATATCTAACACGTTGAACCTGATAGTGATGAGAAAAATCACCTTGTGAGAAGTGTTCTTGTAGATTTGTCCAAATTTCTGAAAGAGTTTCGACATAGAGAACACTATTGGCAAGATCTTGGCTTAATGAATTGAAAATCCAAGAGAGGACCATATTATTGCAGCATTGCCACGCTTGATGTTTAGCATCAGTCTCACTTGGTGTAGGTATGGTTCGTTTGATGAACCGCAATTTGTTTTTAGCACTAAGACTCACCAAAATGGATTGTCTCCACATAGCATAATTGGTTTCATCTAGAACCTTTGGAATGAGAATCATCCCTAGATGATCAGAGGCATGGATGAAAAGAGGATCGGATGGATCTATGGCTAGGACGATCATGGTGTGATCAATAGGCTTTCGAGTTCATTGGTAAGCACCAGTGGAATCAGTATCTTCCATGAAAAAAAAAAAAAAAAGGTTGCAGAAGCTTTGCAGAGACACTAGGATCAATTCTCTGATACCAGGTAAAACTGAAAGGAATTAAGAGAAATTCTCTATAATTTGATATCTTTTGCAAAGTAACATTACATGTATATATAGCAGCTCACAAGGTTAGATCCTGAATGGCCTATACAAGGTAACAATCAATCTAGATCCTATATCAATGGAATTACAATCAATCTTCAATTCTATAAATCAAGGTAAATCAAATCGTAACAGACGCCACAATATCTTTCCAAGCATCAGTTTATAACAAAATGATCATGAGTTTATAAAGGTTAAGATTTAGCCAGCCATTAGATAGTCCAACCAGTTAATGTCTATTTGCACTGTTCAATAACACCTTCACGACAACAACAAAATAAAAAAAATCTTCACAACATCACAAACAACTGCACTTCCCATTACATAATAATACAGCAGAACAGAGATTACATTACACAAACTGCAAGTTTGTTCAATCTTCTGTTGACCTTACTCTTCTTTTGCTTTGTACATATATGAAGACTTGCCCATCTCAAAACAAACCCACATGAACTCTTAACTATGCTGAGTTCCCCAAAAATTATCATTTCCTACAAAGTCACATTCACCAATTCCTTCGATATCAGATACCGGAAAGCAAAGTTGTGAGGTACCCATTCGATACTCTTGCGGGATTTTCCTTGCTGGCACTTCCTAATCCTCTTCCTAAGAGACTCAGGCATACACTGTCGGATCATCTCCACCACACCTACATGGCACAAGCCAGAAGCCTTTGCAAAAGACTCTATGATCTTCGGTAAAAGGATTTTCTGTTCCTTGCGCACACCAAAAGTTGCCCAAATGTACTCTTCTTTTGCCGTTTCCAGCTCCTGGAGCACTCTTTTGGCTGTGTATGTACGGACCTGCAGAGGCCAAAAGATACAACACAATGAATAAGAGAAAGAGATAAATGAATAAGACACCATAGAGTTAGTAAATCTTCTTGCACTTTCCTCACATCTAAAAAAGTTTTAAAATCTTTAGCTCTGGAGGATGATCAAATAGCCTAGATACAGTACAAATTGACCCAGACACTCTTGTTATGTGGAGACTGATGCTACTGAGGCATTCGGAAAGTATTGATGCTCCAGCCATCGACTCCGCCGGTCGAGCTCGGGCTGAGCTCGCAGGGGGTTGCAAGGGGACAGAGCCCCCTGCCCGAAGGAGGGGGTCCGAGGGAGATGCCCCCAGCCCGAATTTTCTGGGGGTCAAAAAGGTAAAATAGTAATTTCACATGCTGTTTTGTTTGGGGTATTTAATGTTCTTTTCGTGGCTGCTCTTGTAGCACATTTTCTGGAGCTTTTGAGAAAAGTGGAACTGGGTGTGAATCCGTGGACGTAGGCACCATTGCCGAACCACGGAAATGGCTGTGTCGTGTGTGTGCTTGATTGGTGTTCTTCATCTCTGTTTATCTTTCTTTCTTAACAACACTGAAATGAAAACCACCAAATACTCAATCACTCGGTTGAATTGCTTAGCCAGTAAGTTCTATATTTGGCGGAATCATCTAGTCAATTGTACTGAAAGTTATCTGAGCCTGTAACTTGAGAAGTTTATTAATAATCATAGTTGGAAAATTGTGTGAAATCATTAAACCGTGGCAACAAAATTAGGAAAATCATCCTAGGTAGAAAGTTCAATTTTCACAAAACAAATGCTAAACGCGATGTTTGGCAAAGGTTGGATGCAGATAGATCACAAATATGTTCTTTTTTACTGATTCAAAAATTAATTTGGTCAGTTAAAAGAGTGTCTCAAAGTAATATCAAACAACAATGCATTCAACTCTGATGTTAATATAAGAAACAAACAAAACAATAGATAGATTGAGGATAAACGTGTACCGCAGGATCAGAATGGCTTCCTGAACAAAGTGCGAAGTGTAAAAGAGGCTCTGGGTGCTCAATTGCAAATAATTTCCGATCATCTCCAGCCTTAAACTTTGTCCTCGGAGAAAATAGTAACCACAACCACTACAGTCACAAGTAAGCATAAGCAATCAAATTATAAACATGCAATAGGTTGAATTTTCCACTGAAAATATAGATATTGAAAAGCTATTGGTAATGAAGATGGAAAAAATGTAAAGGATACCAATGCCATTAAAAAAAAATAACAATATATAAAATGGATATAAAAAATCGAAAAGGAAAAATCAAGATGTGTGTGTTACCTGTCCAGGGCGAGGTGTACGGCATCCCAAAATAGAACTCTGTATTGTGTCTGCACTTATGGTGTGACCCCCGATGTTATATGCAGCCTGAAGTACACATCAGCTTATGAACACAGAATTCATACATAAATTTTTAATCTTAAAGGAAAGTAACGAGGCCCTGCTCACCTTGAGGAGTAAAGATACTCTTTTCAGATTATTTTGTGGAATCCCGTAAGCCAAAAATGCCTATGAAGAACAAATGGGTTATTATATGCTCATAGCAGAATCGAACCATAAAAGAAGATTATATCGTGAGATGAATATAAGTTTTATAAGCAAAGAATCATTACATGCATCAGCAAAGCATTATGTATGTTAATCCAAAAAGCTAGCTTCTCCTCATGGTTCATCTTCCTAGGATCAACTTCTTCCAATCGGCAAACAAGTGACCTGCAAGTGAAGCCCCACTTTCAGAGCCAAGCGATAATCACAAGAAACAATACAGAGTTCTTAGATCACAAAGCTTACCTAAAATTTTGAAGCATGGGTTCAATATGGCTCGACGTCACACTATCTCTACAAATAGATTGAACTTCCACCATGGTACTGTAAGGTCCACTGAACTCTTTTAAACCTTCCACATGGAAAGGGTTATCCAATCGTACATCAAAAGATGAATCTTTCCTATACCGGGGGCTCCACGCATCACGTGGATCTTGTGGAGAAAATGCACTCGTTGACGACAAAGAAGAAATAGGAGAAGAGAGACCAAGATGTGTTAGTGAAGGATCTGCAAGCTTGCAATATATAGCCGACATGCACTTAATCAAATCCTCAGAAATTCTGTTAGGTGTCTCTGGAACATGATCAGAAATACGGGTACCAAGATGCTCTGCCAGACTGATTATATTTGAAGTTGGAAACTGTGAATGCTGTAGAGAAGCCATTGATATTTTATTCATACAGCCATCTAATACTAAAAGAATAAAGAAAGAAAATGAAGCTACCTCCATCATAGACAAAGGTTGAGAATGGCATGCACGCATAGCTTGAGCTATAGCTTCCATTGAAGGAGAAGTTCTGGTTGGACAGACTGAACGTTGAGACAGTGAAGAGTGACTGCGTTGAATACCAGAATCTAATAGCTTCTCTGCTCCCCCATTATGATTGGATTCGTTCCATGTATTGGCAAGAGAATATCTAGGAAACAGAAGATGACTAGATTGAACTGCTGAATTTTCTCCCCTTGCTGTGATATCAAGACCAGAAACTTCCATAAACATCTGTTTCCGGGAGATTGAAGATGTTTTCAATCTTTCATCCATAGTACATGGAGACAAAGAGGAATTTTGTTGAACAAATGATTTACGGTACAATGAGAGAAGATACTGTTCCAAATACACAACTTCCAGCTCCAACACCGCGATTTCCTTGATCAGTTCCTTGGCAGGCTGAGAAACAAAGGTAATTATCAATTGGCTGATTGAAGCAAGTTAAATTCTGTCGAAATATAATCACGAAGAGTGATAGTAACCAAAATCCAATTTATGTAAGAATCTATGATCAGTAAAGCAAACTTAAATAAATTTCAAGCCCCATGGTTGTTAAGAAGAAAGATAAACTAGATGAAGAAGAAATCAAGCACACACGACACAGATTTACGCAGTTCGGCAAATAGTGCCTATTTCTACGGATGCACCAGATTCTAATATTCTCCAAAGCTCAGAAAAAAGTGTTACAGAGAGCAGACACAAAAAGCATGATAAATATCCTGTAGTTAGGGCTAAACACAATAGAATATGAAATTATTATTATACCACTAGACACCTAAAAAATTCGAGCTGGGGGCGCTCCCCACTGCAACCCCCGCGAGCTCAGCGCTGAGCTCTACTGGCGGAGTTTATGGCTATATCATCAGTACTTCCCGAATGCCTCAGTAGCATCAGTCTCCACATAACAATGGTGTCAGACAATAGCAAGGTGCCAAAAACAGAAACCATAGATAACCCACACATTACAATTTCCTCTTAGTTCTATCATGTTCAATGGCATGGAAAGGGTATTCTTGTAATGTATTAGCTTTTAAGGATAACAGAGAAAATTAATAACCAACCATTTACACTGTGCGAACATTACATACATGTACTTTAAGAGCAAGAAACTTGTAATACATTCCTTGAAATCAAGGCAGGATGGAGCTACCATTGGCATGGAGTTTTCGCTACTTGTATCATGGGATGAAGACCTATAACCCAATGCATTTTCCAATGCATGTCGAACCACAAACTGGTCCTGTAATCGTTTCTCAAGTTGTATAATCTGCATAGAGATCAAATATCATAAGGAAAAAGGAAAATGAAACCAACAATCCCTGGTTGAATTACAAGAACGCTGACTTGTTAAGCAATGGGCTTAAAGGCCCAAATTGATAAGTAGACCAATGTAGGTGAAAATAATATCAATCATGAATAATATGAAACCTGGTTAACCATTTGCCAGAATCCTCACATTAGTAAATATTTCAAATAGTGACTGCCACTACAAATTGAATTTCCTACCTCATGCTTCAAAGAATTCTGAACCTCGGTGCTAGGGCATCGCTTCTTCTTGGATTCGAGACATTGCTTCAGTAATCCCAAATCCTTGTATCAAAATCAAATCTAGTATCAAATACTTGGGAAATGCTTCTAAAAGGATTCTTTGGTAAGAAAGTTATTCTGGATGAGATGTCAATCTAGTCCTATTTAAAATGTTCATTTAATCAACTAAAATTAACAGAAATAAAAACAAAATTTCAATATTTCAAAATAACAATAATAATAACAAAAGCAATCAAGGTTTTGGTCCAGATTCACAAACATAATACTGATAATCGAGATGCAAAAGGATTAAAAAGGGGGAAAAAGGGACATACCAACTTCAGACAGTGAGGGTCTTCAAGCGAATTATCCAAACAATCTTCTTTTACTCGTCTCTTACAAGGGTCACTGGCAAAAAAAAAAAAAAACAAAGAATAGAACTGCCAGTCTCAATATACACCAGGAAGTGACAAAATAAAATAAAGTGGAACACTAGTCCAACCAGTATGGATACAGACTGTTTGGAATGTCAAGACTCATCTGTGTACTCTACAACCCTCTAGTCCACACGCAAATTAATAGACATTTTGTGTAATTTTTAATCTGGAAAAAGGAAACACACACTCACACACTTTTCTTTTCTTTAGCCCAGAATTTCCTTTGCTTTTATTTTCCACAAACCCATTTGAAATATTTTCCTGAATTTATTGGTGGAAATGAGAGAAAAATGAAATAAAAAGTAGTAGAAGAAGAAATTTCCTATTCATTCCAAGCACAGAACATATGTACAAATGCCCAAATATCCAGAAACGGGAGTTTTGATGCCAGGACCACCAATACTTCTGATTGGAATAATAATAATTCTGATTGGAATAATTTCTACATTATTCCTTTTGTTGAAGCTCATATAGTAACTTTGAGCAAAACCCACTTCAGGATTTTCTCAATTGAGTGAGTGATGCACAAAAACCATATAAAATGGAAGAACAAAAAATTGAAAATGGCTTTTTATGATTGGGGCTTCTACAAGCACAAAGCAGATATGACGTGAAGACTACTTTAGAAAGCTAATTCACGAATCACATATAGCAATTGAAGCTCAGGTTTTCCTTTCTTCCCCAGTCCCCATTTCGACCAGTTCAGAAACCCACCGACTTGAACTCCTAGATATTGAAGAAAACTAGAGAAAATAAACAAACTATAAATAAGATAGCTACCTGTTAGAACGCTTGTGACTTGAAGTTGATTCCATGGACTTCAATGGCTTCAAAGAAGAACTGGGACACTTCACTTGCTGCAACTTATTACCGAAACTCACTTCAAGAAAGAGAGAGAGAGTACTCAGCCAAATGGGTACTCAGAAATCTCCCATTTGACTCTAAAATCCATCTGCTATTTTACATTTGCAGCAACCAAGAACCACCTCCTCGCCACCAGAAGTTATCATTTGAAAAAGGACAAAATCTGAACAAAACAGAGCTCAAATGCTTACTCAACTAGTGTCCACTGCATAAAAAGAGAACCATTTTGACCAAGTCTCTTCTTACAAGGGACTACTTCTACTCACCTTTGTTCAGCTTTTGCAATGGTAGGTTTTTTTTGCATTAAAAGAAGTAAATTAGCTTTTGGACCTTCAAGGCTTTAGTTGAAGAAAGTCGCAGAGTTAGACTTTCATGTCAATGTACAAAAGTAGACAATTTTCTCCATTAGATCTTAATAAAGAGACAACTGAAAGGTAATTTATATGATAACCCAATCCCCCACATTCTCTTCTCTTGTTAGATAGCTAGTGGGAGTTGGTGACCGCCCCCTCCGGCTCTTAGCTTTTCAGCCAATGTTCCAACAAACACACACACATATATATATAATATTTTTACAACAACAAATGTGCATAATGTAACATTACTTTTGTTTTGTTTTTTCTTTTCGGTAATGTGGAGACTGATGCGAGTGAAGTATTCGGAAGTACTGATGACCTAACAAGTCTCATTTTTATAAGGTTGAAGGTTATAATTGTAATTTCACTTATTGTTATGTTTAGCCTCAACTACGGAGTGTATATCATACTTTTTCGCTATTGTTCTTTGTAACATTTCTTTCTAAACTTTAGATAATAGTAAAACTTGATGTATATCCATGGATGTAGACATTATTTGTCAAATACGTAAATTTGTATATTGTGAGTTGTTATGTGGAGACTGATGCTATTGAAGCAACTGAGAAGTACTGATGATCCGCTAGCACTGAGCGACGGTCAAATTTTCTAGAGGACTAGGGATACGATAGTAATTTTATTTCTATTATGCTTCACCCTAATTATAAGGTATTTATTCATATTTTCGTGGCTGCTCTTTGTAACACACTATTTTGAACTTTAGAGAATAGTAAAACTGGATGTGCATCCGTGAACGTAGACACTATTTGTCTAACCAAGTAAATCTGAGTCTTTGTGTGCTTGATTTCTTCTTCATCGTTTTATCTTTTTTCTTAACACTGTGTGCTTGATTTATGCTTCATCTTGTTTATCATTTTTTTTTAACAATTCTTTGAATTTTTGTATGGTAGAAATGAGAGATTGGAAGATGGACTCGTTTCAGGGATCAAAAGAGATCAATCTTAAATCTCAATAAAATTTGAGATTGAATACAGAGATTAAGTAGATAATTGGCACTAAAGAGAAATTGGGGTTTTCTGTAATGGAAACAAATTGTAAAGAACACTTAAGAGAGAGTGGAAAAGAGTAGCCCTCAAAAGGGCTGAAAGGTTAGAGATAAAGGAAACATTGGATGCTTCAAAGGAGATATGAGCATTTGGGTGTCTTCCTTTTGTCCAATCTCTTTGAGAAACTACGACTTTAAAAGATACCCAAATTGTCCTTCAGTATTCAAAGGGTTAAAACGTTTTGTCACATAATCCATGAATAGAATAAAGTTATGGGCTTGACCTTTTGCAAGATCGATACAAAAGGAAAATGGGGAGTGTGGTAAGGCGGTCAGGGACCCTTTTTTGCCGTGATAGAGACCTGCAAAGAAAAGCTTCTCTATTTACAGAGACCAGAGAGAAAGATTGTAATTCTTTAATCCAGACCTTTTCGTTGGATATTAAAAAAAAGACCAAAAGCTTCGTGTACGCACATGAGTGCATATAGTTGTAGTATTACAGGTTCGGATGTTGATTTTCTACCATATAACAGGGTTTATTTTTCTTCTTCTTGTATTTTTTTGGGTAAATAGATATTTTCATGGTATTGAATCTTGATCTTGCTAACTATAGCTTTATTTTACTACACTAGTAACCTTGCTATGGAGTCTGGACTAAGGAATGTACAAAAGTGCTGAGCCGCCCATGCTGACCCAGCGTGGCACTATTTGGGTCGTGTTCAGGCACAGCACGGCACGGTAGGCCCACGACATGATGTGGTCAGGCACAAACACTATTCAGTTTTTAGCCAATTTATAGACAAAGCATAAAGCCTGACCTAACACGGCACAGCCTAACACGATAATAAGCATGTCATGTGTTGTGCTAAGCTTGGGGCTCAAAAATTAGGCATATCACGGCACACACCGATAAATAATTGGGCCGTACCGCGCCCAGCATGTCGGTCACAAAGCACCATCGGCACGAAAAATAAAAAAATTCGTGCCAAACCAACACGCTTGTACACCCCTAATCTGGACTATGGACACCCTATACCCATACCATAGTTAAGGGTATACTTCTAGATTAGAGAATTGTTGTTTTAGAGTTGATTTATTGTAAATTCTGTATAGAATTTCATGAGTTTTTAATTATAGTTTTAGCAGATATTTTGAGTATGGCTTAACATATTTTTAAGATATTTTAAATATATATTAAGATAAAAGTCCTGTTATAAAGCTAGGGATTTATTTATTAATAAAAGACCTCATTGTGAGTGTATTGTACAGTGACAAATTTATTTATTTCTTAATTTTGAGAGGGCATAATATTGTGTTGCACTCATTTATAATAGTGTCTGCTCCAGCAGAAATGAGCGTTAGAGGGGAAAGAGAAGAGTCAGAAGACCGACGTAGGGTGGGGAAATCGATACGGCGATTAGTAGAATCCAACAAGCCAATGGAAAAGCGAAGTTTCCAAGGACATTTGGACAAGGGAGTCAATGCCAATTGATAAGAGCAAAAGGCATCTTCCACTCTTTCGGCTGTCCCCACCAAAATCGGCGTGTTTTTAAGTCTGATTCGGTTTCCAGTGAAGCAGGTCCTACCTCGTAACTAAGCTGTCAATGGGTCCGATCTATATCCGAATTTAACCCCATCTCTATATCCGATGTATTGAATACAGATCTAAGAACTCGGATCCAAATTAATTCAAATCCGAATATGGATTCCCAATATTTGAATCCAAATATCCGAATCCGAATAACACAAGTATTTAAATTTTTTAATTATTTAAATAATTGTTATTTTATTATTAAACTACAGGGATTGATGTTGGTTATATAGAGAATCAGCTCGGGAAGGTGGGTGAGGATCTTCTGTGATCCGGATCACAAGAAACCATTGTGAGCCGGATCACAAAAAATCGACACTTGTCTATAAGTGAGCCCCATTAAAAAGGGTCACCTATAAATTTAAAAACCTAAAAAATGGGCGAACAAACAATATAACTTGTGAACCCTTAGAACAAGTGTTAATCTCCTATGACGGATCACAAAAAATCCCCAATCGGCGAAAGTAGGAGAAACCTTCCCCAGCTGATGGGAGAATAAAAGGGAAACGCACACAATTTGTTCATTTCCCTTAATTCCACATCTAGGAATATCAACTTGTACGGACCACCCATGACCGTTCAGTCCAAAATAACTTTAGGGTTAAGCCTATGTTTTTTGAGCTTGAACCGGGCTTTGTCGTTGGTTCAATTTTAAGCTCGAATTGTATTATATTCTTAGGTCGGGTTTCGACCTTCCTTAACCCAGTCCAATGAAATCCAACCCTATCAATAATATTATGTTTTTCTTTTTCTTCTAAGCTATTAACATAAACAAACATAATTGAATGACAAAACTTATGGAAAAAAAAGACAGTTACGTTCTTCTAGTTTTATTAGGACCGGATCCTAATCTTATGAAAAATCGTAGGACTAGGCATGGGGTTCTAAAGATAGGGCTGTGATCAGGTCTTGAGTGGGCAAGGGCATAGCTTTTTATTTTTATTTTTTTTTTATTTGGCTGGGATTAAGGATGACAATGGAGTAGGTTAAATGCGTAACTCGCCCCCCACTAATGGTTATGGTTTGGTAACCCACCGGTCAAGGTCAAATTGAGTTTGGATTTGACTCGATCCAATCCTAACACGTTCCGTTGCCGTTCACCTATAAATTAATTATTTGTGTTATATATAAAAAATATATCAATTTTATAAGTAAATATCTCTAACAAAATGTAGATTTACCTTTAAAAAAATCATTTACTTTAAGTTGTCTTATATTCGGGTCAAACCATCCCCGCCCCAATTCGGGTTAGAGTTTATCAAAACCCGCCTCGAACCTGCCCTATTGCCATCCCTGGCTAGGCTAGGTTGAGTGTGGCCTGACTCGTTGACACCCCTACTCACATCGACTGTTATCTTATCTTTCCCAACCGGTTTCCTATGAAGCAAGTCTCTACCGATTACTTAAATTGTTCAAACGGTTAACTTTAATTGATTTGAACCATGAAAAAAAATTAAAATTGAGTTATAATCGAACCAATTAAGTGGATTTGAATACGAATTTGACTAAATTTGAGGGTTTATTATTAGAATCATGGTTTGTCTTTGGGATGAAACTTGGGTCGGTTTGGGTCAGGTTGACCTTAACCCAACCCCAATCCGACCTCTTTGAAGGTCAACCCAATCTGATTTGAAACCCAAACACCAAACCGATTTTATTGTGAAAACCCTAAACCCAATCCAAACAAACGATTACTTGTCCCCGTTTTTCTTCTAAGCTATTAAGATAAAGCGAGCTATTATAAACAAAATCAAGTTCAAATCACAATGATTTACTAAAGCATAGGTTATAAAACTAAACTAAAAGCAGCTTAGACTTCAAATACAATAGAATCCAATATTATTTGAGAATCACATCCATCCTCTTCACAAAAAAATAAATAATTGATTGGAGAGAGAAAAAGATAGAGAGAGGGAGAGAATTACCTACCTAAGTGAAGCCATAACGTCATTGTTGTCGTCAAACCAAGTATCGGAAGTGTGAAGAGAAAGTTAGAAAACCCTAACTCACTCCATTTCTACTTCTTGTTGATGAAAGACAATGAATTTTGAACAAGACACTGGGCCTTTATACAAAGGGGCTTATTTAAAAATAGCAAAAAGTTTAGAGGGGTTTTTATAAATCCCTATATATTATAATATTTTATAAATATTTTAAAAATCAGGTTAATTCTGTTTGGGTTTCGGGTTGGGTTATCTGAAACCCTAACCCAAAACTCAACCGAATTAAATCGGGTTGCTTTTTTCCCACCCAAATCCGACCCAAGGTACTGTAAAACCCAACCCAAACCAACCAAAAGTCGGTTGGATCGGTTTGGGTTCAGGTTAGCTTGATCCAAGTTGCACCCCTAGTTAATCTAGTGAAATGCCATAGACACAAACCTGATGAGGTAGGTAACTCATACATGGATGCTTATTTGGATAACCCCACTTCTACACATGTGGGTCACATACCAAAGTTTTAGTTCCAAATAATTTTTTCATATGGCATAACGCGCTCTCCTAAAGACTATGCCTTTCCTTGTATAAAAATAAATAAATATTACTAAAATTAACGTACATAACTTATATAAATGAATTTATTATTTACATGACTAATCCGGAAGATCTCTTCTCAAAATTAGGGTTTGGAATTGGACAAATCATTCTTCCCTATAACTAAAAAACTAAAAAGGTCATTGTCTGATCAGCCAACTAAAACTGATGAGTGGTAGATCAAAAAACTGTACCTCTTATTTATTATTCTTTGTGATAAAATAAAGATATTTTATATTTATTATTATTGTTTGTGACAATCCATTTTTTTATTTTATAGTAAAGGAGGAGACCTACTTACCAATGCATATTTATTTATCTTCCAAAAAGTAGCCAAACGCCCCCAACGGAGGCCCAGTTGAAAAAGGTACCGAAGAATACAGGTGTGCGCTCCGTCCCCAAGTATTTGTCACAATAAATAAAACAACGGCCTTCACCACACATCAACAAAATCTTCTCTAACACAATAACCTGTTCAGGCACAGGCACTCTTCTTCGTAACCCTACCAACCTTTCTCTCCCTCTATTTCCAATTTTCCATATCTGCTTCTCTCTCTCTCCCCATGTATAATTTATTTTTTTCTCATTGGGACAGACCCGGGCACACCTGAAACAAAAAAAAAAAAAACTGGTCACTTAGAGCATCTTGAACTATAGTGATAGAGAGGATAAAAAGCTCCAAATTCACCACCCAACAACGATGGAAAAAGGAGATCGTCCTCCTAAATCTCTGTCTCCTTCACCACCCCTTTGAAGGTACATTACAATTATTCTAAGTGTGTGTATGTGTTTAGATAGGTAGACATGTCATGCATGTAACGTTCTACAGTCATGGTTGTTGTGTCTTAGGCTCTTAGCTCAACCAGGGGAAAAATAAATTAGAAAAATTCTAAAAATCAGAAAAAAAGGAGAAGAACCCTCTGGTCGATGGATGGTTTAATTTAATTAACACCATAAGAGAATTTGAGGGTTTTGATTGCGATTTTGTATATGGGTTTTCTTTTTCTATGCTTGAGGATTTTGGCTTTGGCCCCACCTTTTTTTTTCGCTTTAATGCGGGTGTAACGTTTGAATCTAGGATGATGGGGGCATGGTTTACATGTTGATGATGATCTGTTTATATGGGTATTAGGCGATTGAGATCTATGTTGGTTTTTCATTTTTTTTTTTATTCTTTGATTCATTTTGTTATCTGGGTCTTTTAGATTAGGGGTTTCTGGTCACGATCTCTATAATTTAAAGGTTGTGAGATGTGTTCTTAATTTTGGGTCCTTGAAAATGGCGGAAAAATTTCCGTGCATTTTGTGTTATTTATTTTGTTTCCCATGTAATTACTATATTCAGTGTTGTTGTTATCATAATGTTGAAGATTCTGAAAGTGACGATTTTTCATGTAACAGAGGGTGAGGATCCTTTGTAAGCTGTTTCAATTTTTTTTTTTTTCTGTTTGGGTTTTTTCATAATTTCATGTAGATAATCGGTAATACATTTCTGTTTAGATGGTTTTCAAAAAAAAAAAAAAAAAAATTCAATTTATGTACCCAGGTTGAGAGAAGAGAGCTCAACGAACTGATGGTAGTTTCCCCTTCTTTTTGTTGTCTTATTTACTTTATTTATGGTGAATAGGGAAATGATCTGATAGCTAGCTGTGAATGTAGAATTGTTTTGTAGTAGTAACATGACAATGTAGAATTGTTCGCATTTAAATTTTGATAAACATATATAGATACTATTTGTTTCCTTCCACGGTGAAATTGATCTGTACAATATGTTAATACTCATATTTGGCGAACTCGGACCAAACCATACTTACTGATAGCCAAACCGTGAATACCATCTTGGTAAAGCATAATGTAGAAACTCCGTGATGAAGGCTTTATCAAGAAAACTTGTATTTTAAAGGAGGAAGTTAGCTTATTTACTTTGAATTGCTAGTGAAAAGACATGATTCTTCATGTGGGATGAACATCCAGATATAGTTGTAATTTAAACTTTAATGGGGCAATTTCCGCTTTGTACCACATTGCTTAATTTAGTAATATTTAAATTAGGGAGTCTAGTAAGACGATATCCCATGTATTGTACTAAATTGCATGCATATGTTAAGACTAAACTTGATCCTTAAATGAATTGCGTTGATTAGATTAGTCATTTGACATTGTATTATTCTACAAAGCTAGTCTTATACTTTGTTGCTATAAGAAGCTCTAGTAACGGCCTTACACGATGCCGCCCGAATGGGAGTGGAAAGAAGTGCCACGAGAATCATGCGTACAATGATACCCAAATCGTTGTGAGAGGAAGGAAGGAGCTTCTCCCTCAAGATTGTCATGTCATCTTTCCCTTACAGATGAAGACACTCATCATCTTTCTTCCCCTCTCATCTTGGTTTAACTATGCTGTGATCACTGATCACCGGACCCTACTCCATATTTACACGATCGACCTAGGGTCCACCCGACCATGGGGTGATCACATATGCCTTTCAACTAGAAAGAGATATGGTATTTGTATGATATCTGTATTTGTCATATATATGTTATGACTAAATTTCTATATTGATTTTTTCTTGGCGTGAAACTTATTTTTTTTCCTCGCCAGCCTTCGTTTTTGATCACAGAAATTTATAGCTTCAACTCCCAATCTAATTAGCCACCGGACCTGATAGCTAATGCAGCAAGTTGTAGTGGTTCCACAGTTTTTTTTTGCCAACTAAAGATAAAACTGCTCTTTTTATGTTAGTTTTTTTTTTGGGGGGGGGGGGGGGGCT
>JAUPMG010278230.1:0-18657 GCA_031762675.1 Pachysandra terminalis | reverse complement strand
TATTTCTTATTTTAGAAGCTATTTTGGATGTATTTTGGTAGTTTTAGGTCTCTTCAAGTATATGTATTAGATTAGGATTCTATTTATGCAATTAGGGTTTAGGAATGAGTCTATATAAACTTATAAAGGCCTTATAATGGATGTAAAAAAAGGAGGACGAGAATTGAATAAATTATTTGAGGTGTGATTCCTCCTAAATTTCTGGTATTGGTGAGATGCTTTTACCAACCCTTGATTCAGATTGGTGAGATACCAATCAGTTCAAGGTCCTGGCAAAGAGATTCTGTCAAGTTATCTTTCTTATTCCCTATTATTCTTTTATTTATTTATTTATTTTATTTTAAGAGTTTCTTGCTGTCCTACATCAGCTATCTAACAACCAGAACCTGCAAACCAAAAACAGGACCTCAATTATCCCATTCAGTAAATGCCAACAGCAGCAACAAGAACCCATAAGCAACAACCTCTAAATTGAATAGCTCCAATGGATCTACAATTATTGACACAGTAACAGCCATGCAACCCTGTCAATACCTTGACAAATACCACACCAGAACCCTTCACACTAACACAAAGATGTGCAGAAACAGCACCAAACCCAGACTCAGATCTGCACTCATCATCAATATATTCACACCTAAAGATATCCTCTTAAGAGAATAACCCCAATGGAACAACAATTATAGACATAGCAGCAACTATGCAACCCAGTCAACAAGCTTGCAAATGCCACACCAGAGCCATACAGAACAGCAACATCAGTTAGAATGAGAAGCAGACCTTGCAAATGCGACACCAGAGATATTCACATATACAACAGATGTGCAGAGGTAGACCAATGAACAGCAACATCAGTTAGAATGAGGAGCAACACTACATACCAATCTGCAATGGAACAAACCAAACATATGCTAACAGATCATCAAAGTTAAACTGGTAACAGAAGCAGAACTACACTAAATCAGTAACAACAACTGAACAGCACAAACAACAATCTCTGCATCCAACCAAATCACTCATTAAAACTACATATACAGGCCTCATCATCAATTCATACCACAGCTCAAGCTTATACCCTGTCAAACCAAAATACTCCACACACACCAGAATATTCTACAAAGCCACACCATTCAGCATGACACTCATAAATCCCTAACATTTATGTTAAACAACCAAAGAACCTCAGGCAATCCAAAATATCCCCCATACAACTTAGCAGCTACCCTTCCTACAAACAGCACCCACCACCTGACTACCTAATAAAAACCAACTGCTCCAGAAAAATACCCCTGTTCACCCTTTACCAGAAAAACCAATTCTCAGAATCAGAACTGCACTAATACAGTAACACCAGCAACTGAAACACAGAAACAACTTCTGCAGCCAACCTAACCACTCAGTACCAAACTACACAGACAAACCCTCATCATCAATACATAATCACAGCTTAAGAATTTCCCCATCAACACCCTCTTAGGTGGAAAGAACTGAAGGATCTACAGTTATAGACACAGCAGCAACTAGGTAACCGAGTCAACAACTATGCTAAATGCCACACCAGAACCATTCACACAAAACAGCAGATGTGCCGTACCATCATCAATGAACAGCAACAAGCAGCACTAAACACCTATCAGCAATAGACCAGATGAAATCAGCAACAACTACAGTATATACTCTGCATACTCAATACGAAACAACTTATTTTATCACTTGCTAGTAAACCTGAAACCACTTGCATCTTTAATAATCAAGTTTCTAAGATCATTAGGAATCTCCTCTTCACCCAATATTAAAATCTGGTCAAAATTAGTAGCAAACGCAGCAAGGAAATCAGCCAGGGAATTAGTTTCTCTGACCACATTAGAAACAGTACACTCTTGAAGCCTCCGCATCTTACACTTCACTTTGTGTATTTCCTCCCTAACTGCCCAAGCCACACTACATATCTCAGACTCCTTGACATACTGAGCAACTAACGATGAATCAGTTTGAATATGAATACTTGTAAAATGATGCTCCAAGGCCAAATCAAGACCAATATTAACTGCACCCAACTCATGAAACATAACAGATATATGTCTCTTAGCAACAGCAAATGCAAGCATAAAAACTCCCAACATGATTTCTGAACAAACCTCCTGAACCACCTCTGTCATTTTTCATAGACCCATCCACATTCAGCACAAACTTACCCATCTGAAGTGCAACCCAAGAATGAACAGCCCCAAGGGACCTACAGAACCTGCCAACCAATCCCCAATTATAACAAAGATCTCTATTCTGGTCAGTATCCTCAATCATATCTTTTTCCCCATACAATCTTCCTAGAACATCCATTCTGATTTTATTGATGATCAGACCCTCATTTCTATAATCATTCATGAATAACCTCTGATTCCTTTCCCTCCATATGTGATACACTGTAGCATTAAACGCAAGCTTCTTGACTTTACTAGCAAACCCTTCCCCACTGAACTGACTACCACACCAATTGATCTCACCATTCCAGTTACAAGGCTTTCTCTTCACATTACACAAGGTTAAAATCTGCTGCCATATATGATTAGTAAATGTACACTCAAACAGCAGCTTGCCTGCAAAAAACACAACTTGAGTTACTAATAACACCAAACTTCATGAGCCTTTCTTGGGTTAGAAAATGTCTGTGGGCAGCAACCCAGGTAATAAAAGAATGTTTAGGTATGTTGCCAGCAAACCAGATCACTCCACTCCATTCTGCTCTATTCTGTTGAGGCATGAGACTAACACTAGTATCATGAATATTAAATATTCCATTGACAGCAGGTTTCCAAATAATCTGATCCTCTTGCCTACAACTAATAATAGGAACCTCAGGTAAGTTATTCCATATGAGATCCACATACCATTATGAATAAACTCTGATACTCTAGACTGCAGCTGCACACCAGAATAAGAAATCTGCCTAAACGAGAATATCTTATTCAAGGGACCCAATTGATGCCAGTTGTCCCACCAAGTCCAGGTTTTATTGCCATCCTTTATTTGAGTGAGAATCATCTCCCTAGCCTCCTCTCTAACAGACAAGATCTTTCTCAAACTCCAGGAACAGGACCTGGGCACATGTAAAGCCCAGAAATTCCTATCTTTTATCAAATACCAATATATCCATTCCACCCACATAGAGTCAACTTTGGCTAATATAAGCCAAACAAACCTCATGATGCAGCCTTATTCCAAACATGAGTATTAATAATACCGAGCCCCCCATCTATCTTAGGTAGCCACCTTATCCCAAGCAACATGGTGAATAACTCTGGAGGTCTTCACATACCATTATGAATAAACTCTGATACTCTAGACTGCAGCTGCACACCAGAATAAGAAATCTGCCTAAACGAGAATATCTTATTCAAGGGACCCAATTGATGCCAGTTGTCCCACCAAGTCCAGGTTTTATTGCCATCCTTTATTTGAGTGAGAATCATCTCCCTAGCCTCCTCTCTAACAGACAAGATCTTTCTCAAACTCCAGGAACAGGACCTGGGCACATGTAAAGCCCAGAAATTCCTATCTTTTATCAAATACCAATATATCCATTCCACCCACATAGAGTCAACTTTGGCTAATATAAGCCAAACAAACCTCATGATGCAGCCTTATTCCAAACATGAGTATTAATAATACCGAGCCCCCCATCTATCTTAGGTAGCCACCTTATCCCAAGCAACATGGTGAAACTTCCTTCTCATCTCAGGACCAGCCCATAAGAAATCAGCACAAACCTTGTTAATAAGGTTCAGAATTTTCTTGGGAAGAAAAAATTAGACATCCAATAAGTAGATAAACTGAAAAGTACAGATCTAATAAGTTCCACTCTCCCAGCATAAGTCAAAGCCCTACCTTTCCATCCCTTTATCCTCTTCTGCATTTTCTCCAAAATGGGTTTACAATCTTTAATAGGGAGTCTAGAAGAGATAAGGAGCAGTCCTAGGTATTTAACTGGCAACTTGCCTTCTTGGAATTGAAGAATCTCCAACAGCTCAATTTTTTTATAATCATTGGTACCCGCAAAAAAAAAATCAGGCTTTTGGAAATGTTAGCCTTGAGACCAGAAATGGTATGTAAGTAGTCCAATAGTGTCTTTTAACACAGTAATAGAATCTTTATCAGCTTGGGAAAATAAGAATAAGTCATCAGCAAAACTCACCATATTAATGTGGAGATCCTTACAGCCTGATACTTAAACTGATCAACTTGAGTGGTGCGGAGCATTAGCCGAGCTAGCACCTCAATAATAAGCACAAAAACATAAGGGGATAAAGGATATCTTTGTCACAATCCTTTCTTGCCTTCAAAAAAACCCACCAACCCACCATTCAAGACAAGGGAGTAAGATGTTGTACTAATACATGTCATCATCCAATGGATAAAGATTGTAGGAAACCCAATAGCTCTCAAAGTGTCACGAATCATATTCCATTTGACAGAATCATTTTGGAAATCAACCTTGATGGTACACCTCTGTTGACCCTTTTCAAGGTGATATTCATGCACAAGCTCTTGGACCAAGAGGACATTATCACTGGCCCTCCTACCAGGGATAAAAGCAGATTGGTATGTACCCACAACTTTATCCAACACCTTCTTGAGTCTATTGGCCAAAAGTTTGGCAATACACTTTAATGTGGTATTACAACAAGAAATGGGTCTAAAATCTTTAACATCATTCGGAACCTCAGTCTTAGGAACAAGGGAAATAATGGAGTGATTAATCTGCTTCAGCATCTTACCATACTTAAAAAAATCTTGTATAGCAAGTGTAAATGTCTTACCAGTAATATCCCACGTTGCTTTGAAGAAGAGAGGAGTGAACCCATCAGGTCCAGGAGCTTTATCATCAGACAAAGCAAATAAACAATACCTTATCTCCTCATTTTCAAATTCAGCAAGTAGATCAGCCTTAACATCATCGTCTAGAGACCCAAGCATGAATTGATTCCAATCACTAGGGACATGAGGCTGATCCTCATAACCAAGCAAATCCTCAAAAAATTTGAGAAAGCTATCTTGAATACATTTCTCATCAGTAATTCTAACCCCCTCAGAATTATGGATAGACATGATCTTGTTCCTAGCTCTATATGGCCAAGAAGAGATCTATGAAAAATTCAATATTGTTATCTCCAAGTTTAAGCCACTGAATTCTGGATTTTTGCTTAGTCTGAGCTTTCAACTGTCTAACCAATATCAAATATATCTTACTAAGTTCCTTCTCATCAACACATGGATGATTGTTGGACATATTTCTGTTCTGAACTGCTTCAAGTTCATTTTTAGCCTTCATAACCTGATCCTCTAATTTAGAAAACAGAAATTTACTCAAAGTTTTGAGCTTAGCCTTAACCCTCTTGAGCTTACTAACAAAAATGAACATGGGATAGCCTTTAACCTCCTCCCTCCAACTCTCCTCAACAATCTTCAAAAACTCCGGATGCTGAACCCAAAAGTTAAAAAATTTAGAAAGAGTATTTCTTTTCGGACCATCAGTAAATAATGTGATGAAAGCAGCTGCATGATCAGAAATACCGGGTGGACAATATTCGGAGCAGCATTAAATTTCCCAAGCCAAGCATGATTCACCAGAGCTCAATCAATTCTAGTCCTGCTACTACCATTACCTGAAGCCTTGTTGGACCAAGTAAAGAAGAATCCTGTAGTGTTCATATCCAACAACCCCAATCTGTCAATACATTCATTGAACTCCTGAACATCATTCTTAATCACTGACCTACCACCACTTTTCTCACTATCACCTCTAACAACATTAAAGTCACCCACTATAATCCAAGGCTCATAGCATTGGATGCTGTATAGTTGATTCCAAAGTCTTCTTCTTTCTCTAGGTTCATTCTGCCCATACACAGACATGGCATAGAACCTATCCAAAGAATTTTTCACAATAATCTCAGTATGTATATACTGGTCACTCTTATGCACAATCTTGACCTCAAGAGCTTGGTCATCCCACAACACCCAAATCCTCCCATGGATTGATTCAGCACAGTTGAATGATCTAGACCACGAAGGTGCAATATGACAAGCTATATTCTCAGCATTTACACCTCTTACTCTAGTTTCAATCAAAGCAAATAGGCTAATCTGATTCTTACTGATAAACTTAATAACTTCAGCTTCTTTCAAAGGGTCATTAAGACCTCTAATATTCCACTCTGCTATCCTAATCATTAAAAAAATTTATTTTTATTGATGGCACCTCTAGTTGCCACTGCAATACCTGTTCCATTCTCCGAATTCACTCCAACTTTCTTCTTTTTCTGCTTTTTTGACTTATCTGATATACCAGCACTTGTCTTGACCATGTCTTCATTACCCTCTTGTACCTGTTTTCCATTTGAAACAAATGGCGCAAACTTTTTTTTTTTGGAAAGGTAAGTAATTCCATTGATAAGAAGGGGAAGAATGTACAAGGCAGGCCAAAACCCCATTGGGTTGACCAAAGCAAGCATGCCAAATGCATGCAAGAAGGAAAGATAGCAATTTGTAACTCAAAAGCAACAAAAACAACAAAACAACTCAATCAAGCTAGACTCTCAAACGACAGTCAAGATAGAAAGAAGAAAGCCAATGGACCATGTGCACTGAGCTTCACTACAGTCACCCACAGCAGGGCATCACATCAGCAACCCAGCACAAGCACATAGAACAGCACACCAGTTCAGCAGTGCCAACCAAGATCATCTCATTCCAGCAACTAATACACAGCAACACCAGCAAGAACAGCAACCTCTCAGACCAACAAGTCTGAGACATCAATCTGGGAAGCAAGCATAGAGAACCATGTGCACAGCTCATCAACACAGCACCCCTATCAGCCCCAAGCAGCAGCCAAAAGCAGGGTAGCAGCAAAACAGAGCAGCCAGCTCACCATGTGAGCAGAGCTACAACAGGGCACAGCAGCAGCATACCATCACAGCCAGAAAGGACAGCAATCTCACTGACCAGCAGCATCAACAATCAGATCCCACATCGGACCATGTGCTCAACTCAGGACAGCACCCCAATCAGCCCCAAGCAGCAGCTAAACAGGGCGTGCACAACAGCAGGGCAGCAGTAAACATGATTTCAAGGATCGGGCGATACCAGTCCGTACCGGCCGGTCCGGTTCCAACCCGCAATACAAAGGAAGTATTGCTGGGTCATGGACCGGCAGTCCGGCGACCGGTTCCGACAGTCCGACGGCCGGTCCCACCGGTACTGCTAGTCCGGCGTCCGGTACCGCCGGTCCGCCGGTCCACCAATCCGTCGACCGATACAGCCAGTCCGGCAGTCCGGCGACCGGTCCCGCCGGTCCAGCGACTGAAATTTTTTTCAAATATTTTTTTTTTTTTTTGCTTTCTGTACCGGATCCGGACCAGCCAATACCAATCCAGACCGGAACCGGACAGGATCGGTCCGGCGACCGGCGACCGGCTCCGGTCTTTAAAACCTTGGCAGTAAAGCAGTAAAGCAGTAAGCACAGCAGCCATTGCCCATTTGTGCATAACCACAGCATGGCACAACAGCAGCAAGCCAACACAACCAGGAATATCAATCACAGCAAAACAGCAGACCAGTACAGTACTACAGCAGTACCAGACACCACATACCAGTCCAACACACATACAGATAGCTCAGTTGCACCAGCACCCACATGTAAACCCAGATCAGCAACACATCCCCATAGAGCTGCATCACAGCACAATCAGAACTTCTCTAGCAATACCACAGATAAACCCACCAAAAGCCACACAGCACCACCAAGTTCCCAACAGCAACGTATTGCCAGTTGGCTTGAATATCCCAGTTATCCATTAGGATTCTGTTCTCAGGTGAGTCCACAACCTTGGACATAGTGAATTTAAATCTGTCAGCCACCTCCCTACAAATGGTCTTGAAGGTCAACCAAGAAGGTGATGACTTGGACTTGAATATCCTTGAGTTTCTCTCTTTCCAGATATTATATATTGTAGCATTGAGTGCTAGTCTGTGGATCAAGTACATGCTCCCCTTGAATTTATCAGCACACCAATCAAGCTCCTCTAACCACAGAAGGGGAACACACTGGATCAAACATCTGCAAAGGACAGCACACCAGATCTCCTTCGAAAGGTGGCAATCAAAGAACAAGTGGTAGTGAGATTCAGGATGGTTGTTGCACAGCACACACACATTTCTAGTAATCACACCAAAATTGACCAGCCTGTCCATAGTGGACAGATGAGACTGAGTAGAAATCCAGGAGATGAAAGAGTGTTTCAATAAATTGCCTGAGAACCAAACTACCTTGTTCATCTTGAAGGTGTCAAGGATAGGATGGGTGAATCTCCAAGTACTTTTCACATCAAAATTACCAGTAGCGCAAGGGATCCAAGCAACTTTGTCGAACCCAGCATAGATTTTGACATTAGTCAGATTTTGCCATATAGAGTTGAGGTTGTCATTCGTAAATTGAAGGGCTTTCCATCTACCATTATCGATGAGTCTCTCCACTTTGTCATTTATGCTGAATCCTTCACTGTGAATGTGCCATGGGGTAATAATTTTGATTATAGGTCCTTTGGGTGCCAATTGTCATGTCAAAGCCATATGTCTTTTCTGTTGCCAATCTGATTCACCAAAAGTAGTCGAGCCTTCTCTCTTAAGTTGAGGATCTTTCTCCAAGACCACGAGCAAGAGGTAGGAACCTTAATTGTCCAAAAACATTTATCCTTTACAAGTTGATTTTTGACCCAATCTGCCCAGAGTGAGGAGCTGCCAGATTGGATGATCCATAGGTATCTCATAATCAGAACGCCATTCCTCTTCTCGGCATTGAACAAACACAGTCCATGTAATGACCTAAATCCAATATTTTATATTTCTAAATAATAAAAATGACCAAAAAGATTTTATAAAAATTATTGGGTATTTTTCCGAAATTTAATTGTGTTGATTTATAAGCTAATTAGTGTATTGGGCTGTTTTTAAACAAAAATATCTGTTTTAGGGTTTTAAGGTGCAATTGAAAAACATTACGGGAATTTCCTGTAATTCCTAATATGTGAATTCAAATTTTGAACGCATGGTGCGTGGGTGTCGTGGGTTGGAATGATGAGAGAAGGAAGGGAAGTTTCCGTATTCCTCTCCCTCACCTTCCTTCTCATTAGGAATCATATTTGGAGGGATCCTTGTGAGAGAAAAGAAGAAGAAAAGGTTAGAGAACTAACCCTAGCCGTCACAGTGCAATGGAGAAGAAGAAGAGGAAAAGAGGAAGAAGAGAAGAAGAGAAAGAAAGAGGAAAACCTTGTCAATCAGAAACTTGAACAGCAAGAAGGTAAGTAAGATTTTCTGTATAATCATCATTGAATGTTGTGGTTTTTCTTCTGATTCTAAGAAGGATTTGTATCTTATACATATGATGTGTGAATGCATGATTAATCCATTAAATCAAGGGTGTGGTATTTGAATTTTAATATATATGATTATGCATGAGTCGATAGTACGTTAGATTGTGAATGATGGTGTAAACCATGAGTTTTGTATAAGAAAAAGTGTAAAACTGTGGTTGAGTGAGGTTGGGCACGAAACCTAACGAAATCTGGGTTTTTCTAGGCTGAAATAGACCCTCGACAGGTGCCAACCCACCTGCCGAACAACCGAAAGTTTTTGCCTGATCTGCCGAGCCTCAGCAGATATCTCGGCAGCTACCAAGCCATTTGAGCCACCTACCGAGCTCAAATAATTTTATTTATATTTTCTAGGATCCCCTTGTTTGTTAGGAACACAGTGGTCCAAATTTGAGGTCAATCCGATAAGTATAAAAATAGTTATGATTAAAACACCGAAGAGGTGTCAAAACTGGCAAAATGACCTTCGGCAGGTACCTCGGTGCTACTGAGCTTCAATAGGGTCCAAATTTTGTGGCCAGCTTCAATTTGGTATTTTGAGTTTGCATTTGGTGTTGGTTTTTGTGCGAAAGGTGTGTATAAGATTTTGTGCACAGCGACAGACAAAAGTGAACTGAGGTTCTTCTGTGATTGTGATTGGTATCAAATGGGTAGTGTTATGATACTTATGATTATGTAGTTGTTACTTGTGGATAGGATACCTGTGATGGCTTCTGGCAAATTATCCGTATGTATGGGCACACGGTAGGGTTGGCAACTGGCTGGCTTGGGCGGGCTCAGGCCGGGCTTACACTCTATTAAAACATTATTTATGTTGGCCTGAGTCTGCCCTGGCCCGACCTTCGGGCACAAAGGTGTAAGCCTGATCCCGATGTATTTAAAATACATCAAGCCCGAGCCCGGTTTAGCCCGACCCTGTGTATTATTTTTTAAACTAAAAAACTCTAAATGTGCTACTATTAGGATTCGAACCTGGGTCTCCAAGAAGAAAATTTGAGCATTTGACCACTAAACTAACACCATAAGACAGTGATAGAATTATCACTGATCAGGCCTTAAATTTGAGGATTTGACCACTAAACTGACCGGGCCTTAAATTCCAACCTGTCCCTACGGTCCACTGATCAGGTAAGGCGGGTCACCCGGCCCGTTGCCACCCCTAGCACACGAGTAGCTTCTGAAGGGGGTTATCACTGGAATTCTATGGTGTACGTGATAATAGTTGGACAAGTTACTAGATACATGCATGCTAGGTTAATATAATTGTTAAGCAGGCCTTGGAGGTGATTATAAAGTTCCTAATGAAAGGTTACCTTTGAGGTTGTACTGTACCTTGGGTTGAAAGCCCCATTAAATTCAGGTTGGTTACCTATGAGATTGTATTGTACCTTGGGTTGAAATCCCCATTAAATTCATGTTGGTCGTCTTCGTACCATGGGTTATGAGAATGGGGTTGAGGTGAACACCCTGAATGAAGAGAGGGATATCTGGTTACTCCTGGTGACCTAGTTCCCGAATTTAAAGATGATAGTGAAGTAGGGTGAAGGCTATTTAACATGAAGCATTAACTTAGTCATATCATTGCATTGATCATTTGTATTTTACTGATCCTCATATCATAATGCATTGCATACATTTGTTTATTTACGTCGTACTTTTCTTGTTACCTTATTATCTTATTTGCTGTACTTGAATTTATACTGACAGTATTCCATGAGGATTGGTGACAGTTAAGTTACTTTCTGGGCATTCCAAGCTCAGGCAACTTTTAATGTTGCAGGTTGATCAATGACATGAAAGGAAGTGGGCAAGATGCAGTTGTTAATCTCATTTCTGATTCACAACTTTGATGTTGATTTAATTCATGGTTGATTTGGAATGTAATAGGATCATGACTATTCAAATTTGAATTTTTATTATCTTGAGACTTGTTGACTCTTCTGAAGTCATTACTTTGATGCAATTGGTTTTTCTTATCTTCCGCACTCTGATAGTTATAACAAAAGTTGTCTTTATTACTTTTGTTTGGTTGTGACTGATATGAGAACTCGCGTTCCTTGGTTAGAACCCGAAAGTCTCACCTTGAGATCCGTGCGTAACTCATAGAGATTTGTGCTTCGGGTTTTGGGGCGTGACAGTCCACCATCTTCCTTGTGGGAACAAACCTTGTCCCAAACAATGGGGTGAATCTTCCTCCTCAAATCGGAACCAGCCGAAAGAAAGTTTGACCAAGCTTTATCAATCAATCTCAAGACTTTCTTTGGAAGGATGAAGCAGCTTTGCCAGTGAAGCTGTATCCCTTGGAGGACATATCTAATCAGCACCAATCTCCCGGCAAAAGAGAGGCTCATCCCCAACCAACCCTTGATTCTCGCATATAAGTTGTCAAGAATAGGTTGGCAGTCCCTAATCTCGATCCAAGAGGAGAGAAGGGGGACTCCAAGATACTTTATAGGGAGCTGGCCAAGAGGAAATCCAAGATTCTCAAGAAGTACAACTCTATCTTGTTCATTCACACCTACACAGAAAACCATGCTCTTGTTGCCATTAGCTTTCAGGCTGGACATGTTCTCGAACTGAGTCAACACATTATGAAAGATTTCGAAGGAGTTGATATCAGCTTTAGACAACAAGAAAATGTCACCAGCAAAGCAGATCATAGCAATATTGAGGTCTGCACATCTAGGATGAAAGGTGAAGTTAGGTTGGATAGTGGCACTCCTCAAAAGCCTGTGAAGAACTTCCATGACAATCACAAAGAGGTAGGGGAGAGGGGATCTCCTTGTCTTAATGCTCTTCTGCCAACAATGAAGCCTACGAGTCCCCCATTGATTTGAATAGAGTAGGCAGTAGTGGAGATGCAAGCTTTAATCCATTTGTGCATCATAGGAGGGAATCCCCATTACTCAAGGACAAACATAATCAAATTCCAACTCACAAAGTCATAAGCTTTCTGAAGATCAACCTTAATTGCACATCTAGGGCTGCCTCTGTCCAAGTGATGGTCATGAATAATCTCATGTGCAAGTAAAATGTTATCAGAAATTCTTCTTCCAGGGATAAAAGCAGATTGGTAGTTGCCAATGAGAGAATCCAGCACCTCTTTCACCCTATCAGCAATAAGCTTCGCGATGCACTTGTAAATGGTGTTGCAACAAGCTATAGGCCTAAACTCATGAGCCTTGGGTGCATTATTACTCTTTGGAATCAAACAGAGAATGGTATGGTTTACATGCTTAAGCATCCTACCAGTTCTAAAGAAGTCAGAAATGGCAGAGATAACATCACCTTCCACAATATCCCAGGCAGCTTTGAAAAAGAGGGCAGTATATCCATCCAGCCCAGGAGCTTTATTGTCATGAAGTTTAAACATACAGTTCTTGATGTCTTCATCACTAATGGTTCTGCACATTACACGAATCTGATCATCCTCAAGTCCACAACCCAAGAAATCAGTATCAAAGTTGGCCAAAGAGGAAGAAGGAGAGTGACCCAAAATGGAGGAGAAATAGTCAATGAACACTCGGGCAATGTGAGTTTGTCCCTCAACCATCTCACCATCGCTGTTCATGATGCTCAGCAGCTTGTTCTCAGCTCTATGTCCCATGAGGGTCTTGTGAAAGAATGCTGTATTGTCATCCCCCAGGTTCAGCCACTTGATCCTGGCCTTTTGCCTAGTCTGAGATTCAAGTCTGAACACCAAATCTTTGTATTTGAGGTAAGCTTCTTTTTCAGTTAGGGCTTACCCAAAGTTTGAAGGGTCATCCAAAAGGGCAGCTTGGGCATTACAAAGCACCTGTCGGGCAGTATTGACCTGTCCCTCCAGGTCCATGAGCAGGTTCCTAATCCACCCCTTCAATGTCAATTTCAGTCTCTTGAGCTTAGTGATTAGTCTAAACATGGGTGAACCCTCTACATCTTCACTCCAACTAAGATACGCTAGGTCTCTATAGTCATTATGCCTAGTCCAGAAATCATAGAATTTGAATGGTATGTTCAATTTAGGGCCATCATAATGCATTGAAATGATAATCGGGGAGTGGTCAGAAATACCCGGAAGGCTGAACTCAGCTTGGGCAGTATTTCCTGAGCCATTCATGATTGACAAGAGCCATGTCTAGCTTTTACAATATTATATCATCACCTTGACTCCTATTAGACCAAGTAAATCAGTAACCAGTGGCCCTGATGTCCATAAGGCGAGCAAGGTCAATAGCTTCATTGAAATCTGAAACTGCTACATTGTTGATTGGCAGCCCACCAAACTTCGCATGATGGAATCTAACTACATTGAAGTCCCCAAGGGAAATCCATGCTTCCAAGGTCACAAGGGAGACCATGAATCTCCAAAGCCTTATTCTTGCTCCGATGCCATTCATCCCATAAACAAAAGACACCAAGAACTCATCATTGTTCTGAGTACACTTAACAGAAGTGTGAATGAATTCGTCACTCTTTCTTATAACATTGGCATCAAAGAGGTTAGGGTTCCAAAGTACCCAAATCCTACCTCGATGAGACTCAGAGTAATTGTGCACCATCATCCATCCTGAACATATAGAATTTGCCACTGTGCTATAATTTGTACTACTAACTTTTGTTTCAAGCAAACAAATAAGGCTAATCTTGTAATCTTGAATCAGTTTTTGATCTCACCTTGTTTTGATGGGTGGTTTAAACCCCTTATGTTCCAAGAGGCCCACTTAGTCATAAATTTAATTTCTTGGTGGCACCTCTTGTTGCTGCAGCAACTCCTAGGGGTTCATGCTCTTTCTGTTTTATTTGCTAGTTTTTTTTTCGTGGACGAGCCATGTTTCTGATTTGTAGATCTGCCCTTCTTCTCATGTCCACCTTCCTCAGGTGCCTGCTGTATCTGGTTTGTGCTGTCTGTACTTGGCAAGCTAGCCCTTGCTATGGGTTCCTCCCTCTAATGCACAACATCTTCACATTCTTCATTTAGTGTGTCAAATCTGTTCTGTATCGTGATAAGCTTCCCCTTGCTTCCTCCATTACCCAAGGTTGGGGTAATAGACCTGATTACATTAGGTTCTGTGCTTGTCCATGGGTTCTCAGACAACTCAGCAATAGTGCCAAAATTATCAGGGGTATTGACTATGGCCTTGCTTGCACTGTTTTCCTTCCTTTCATCATGTTCTCACTAGCTTCTCCTCTGTTATTTGGGCTAGATCTTGGTCGTATAAGGTTGGCCAAGTCATTGATCACATTAATGTCTCTTGTCTGTTCACTGGTCTTACTTCTCTCTCCTCTTTTATCCGAGATTGGAGTAATAGAGTTCTCTTTTGTAATGTTCTCAGGTATAGCTTGAAATACTTCAGTGATAGTTGTCTCAGGCCTTAAAACATTCACCTTAGTGGCGTTACTGGCTTCAGGCTCCTCAGAAGTTTTGCCTTTTGGAGTCTCTGTGATGATTGTCTGTTCCATTGGAATCTCCTCATGCCCTGGCACCATAGTAAACATTTTTCCCATAGTTTGCCAAACTTTGGCAAGTATTTTCACACATACTTGTGGAATGTCCAAAACATTTGCATTTTTTGCATCTGTTTGGCTTCCACGCGTATTCCACATTAATCTCAACTGCCTCATCCTCAATGTCATCCAATAAGATTGACGTGTTGGGAACTCAGAATCAGTGGAAATTTCCACGCACACTCGTGCAAAGTTAGTCTTGTGTGATTCTTAGTGGCCTCATCAGGATACAAGGGTCTGCCTAGAGTGCGGCAATGTAGTTCAGCCCATTAGGGTGCCAATAAGCAAGGGGAACGTTGCTCAATTTCACCCAGATAGGCAGTGTGTTAGTGAAAATTTTATCAAATGTTACCTTTGGTGTCCAAGCACTGAACACGATCAGTTTACCTCCAAATTGCCAAGGGCCTTCTTCTAACACAACTCTCCTTGTGTCAACATTGCCAAATTTAAACAGAAAACATCCATTGGCCATGGCAATGACCTTGACCATGCCCATTCTACCCCATAACTTCTCAGCGAATTGTTTCACAACCATGTAGGGGAGCTTCTTGTCTATGAATGGCCCCACAAGGCAATCCTCCCATAACCTTGACTGATTTGGGAGGTCGCACAACTTCTATCCCTTCTTCCTTGACTGATTTGGGAGGTCGCACAACTGATGCTCCTTCACACGGAACAGGGGGGAAATACTTTAGAAGAGTTCTGGACTTGCTTACTGCAGAGAACAATTGGTTCCACCTTGGGCAGGCAATAGCCTGATTGTCAGTGGCTTGCACAACAGACTACAGTTGACTGTGTGCGCACTAAAGGGGGATGTGTGCAAAGGTCAGGTTGGCTCTGGGGAATAGAACAAGAGGGGGAAGGAGATGAGTGTTGGACCTGCGAACTGACAAACGTCCAAGGAGTGGGATGGATGTAGTTTGCAGGATGGGGGGTAGTGGGGTTAGCATGGAGAGTGTAAAAAGATGGGGGGCAGGAAGCTGAAAAGCTCTGGGAGGGGATGGAGCCGTTGCTTTGTTGATTAAAAATAGGGGAAGTGGCGGGAAGAGATGTCAGGTCAAGGGATGGGTTCAAAGTCGGGTTAGGATTCAGATCTACTGGATCCGGTTCCCGACCTGAGTGCAAAGAAGTAATTCCTTGCACAGAAATCGCCGGAGCACTCGATGGAGGGGGGTTGCTCCGGGGAGGACACGACGCTGGGGAAGGTGGGGACGACATGTTCACCATCCTAAGCACCCAGGCAGATCTCAGAACAGGAGGACCCTCAGATATGCAGCCCAGCACTGAAAGAAAGCCATAATTGGGTGAGGAGGAAGACTGACTGAAGGAGAATGCAGGGTGGGGTGGTGATCTGTTCTGTAGGGAGGAGCTAGAGAGAGTGCAAGTCGGAAAAGCTAAGGGTGGAGTGGTGACCATGTAATCATCTTACATGGTTCCCTTAAAGGGACAGCAGAAGAAATACTCACCACCTGGGCTTCTACTTCCTACATTTACAAACTTCCTGATCAACAATTTTGTTTTCCACCTTTGAAGATTCTCTGTTAGATCTCTTCCCTTGGTCCTTACTAACCCCCACACCCTTACCAATCTCCTCCTGCTGCAAATCAACACTCACACCAACTACTTTCTCAGTATTCAATGTACTAACCATACCAGGTTTAACCATACTGTTATCCATTGTAGGCTCACTAGCCTCTGAAAGCACCTCAGACAATATCAAAAAATTTCCCATAGGCTTCCATATTTTAGCTGTCTCCTTAGACTTTGAGCAGTTTTTATCAGAATGCCCAAAACATTTGCATACCGAGCAACTAAGAGGATTTACAAGAAAATTTACCACTAGGGTCCAGGAGCCAAACACGAGAATCGAGGGAGAACTCATCGATAAAAACGTTCTTAAGAAGATCAAAAATTTTACCTAGCTCTTCCATCTCTACCGACCTCGAATCCCTACGAAGAGGAAGATCCCAAGAGAGACCAACTCAGAACATCAGCAACAAAGGATTCCTTACAACGAACTAACTGAAAAACTCTAGGAAAACAATAGGCTAAAGAATTTTCTCCCCACCAGACGTCAGACCAAAAACGAATAGACTTGCCTGAGCCCACAGAAAAACTGACCTTATTAGAGAAGACAGAAAATAAAGAGGTGACTCTTCCAAGCATTAGACAATTTAAGGAGAGCTCTGGGGTTAACATCCCACCCATTTGAATGAACACCAAACATACTTGCTATGACGGAACGCAACAGAGCCGTCTTCTCAGTACTAAATCTCCATAACCACTTTCTCAAAAGAGCCTTATTCCGCAAGTCAAGATTGCCCAAGTTAAGTCCACTTATTTCCCTCACTTTACACACATCAGGCCATCTAACAAGATGATCTTTCTTCACTCCACCACCCTCCCAAAGGAAATCTCTCTGAAGTTTTTCCATCCTTTTAATCACTGACTTAGGAGCCTGAAACAGAGACATGTAATACGTAGGTAAAGCTTGAATACGAGTGATACGGCCTCCAAGAGACAAGTAGTTACGCTTCCACGAAGCCAACCTTTTCTTCATTATTTCGATAATCGGCGACCAAAAATGTGCACTCTTATGATTGCCATTCAAGGGTACCCCAAATAATTCATCGGCCAACTCCCCACCTCACACCCCATCAAGGCACTACACTCCTGAAGAAAAGACTCCTCCACATTAATAACGAGCATGATACTTTTATCCAAATTAACATTCAACCCTAAAACCATTTCAAAATGCATTCGGTCCAAAAAATGTTATCTTTAGAGGCTTCCAAGAAGATGATTGTATCATCCGCAAACTGCAAATGAGACACCGGGATACAATCCCTCCCAACTCTAAAACCCTGGATTTTGCCAATCTCTTCCGCTAAAAATAGGGGAATCAATTCGATTCAAAGGCGAACCGACCCGATTCTCGCAACAATTGGGACACTCGGACCCAGGCCATATCCTACCCGCTCCCACATCTCCAATCATCTAAGAACTGAATGGAGCAACACCATCACATCTGGAACAGACGATCGACGGAGAAATCAAACAGCCCGAATGCCCTAGATCAAGCAAGGAATCCTACCGGACGAAAGAAGAAGCCATTGGAAGAATCTAACCTGAAGGGATCCTAACAAGACCATAAGAAAACGCCAGTGGAGAAAGAATCCAACCCCATATCCAAGAACCAGAGGAAAAAAAATTTCCGACCAGCAAATCCAAATGATATCAATACCACAAATCCGACCAAAACACTAATCGCGAGATCAGACAAACCAAATCTCGGATCAGCAAACAGACTCACCGATCTCAAACCCAGCTTAGATAATACCAGAAATCTCAAGCCAATCAATTAGCTACAAACCAAACCAGATCTCGCTGCATCACACTCCAAGGAATCCGACCTCCGGCAGCTCGCCGGAGTAGCCACATGCTGGACTGGAACAGATCAAACCAATCTACTACGAAGATCAGTCAAAATTTTCAAACTGCCGGTTCAGATCTCAAGCCGCTCAAACTAGGGTTTGTACGTGTGTTTAGTAGTCTAATAGGTGTTGTGTAACTTTTGCTTATGTTGTGAATAAGTCATGATCAATTGTGTGTGTGCATACTTTTATTCTTAAAATTGGATAAACTCCACCATATGTATCTATACCAAATTATAATCCATTCATCATATAAAAGTGTGTTATTTATATATATATATATATATATATAGCCTTATCACTAT
>JAUPMG010278222.1:0-18659 GCA_031762675.1 Pachysandra terminalis | reverse complement strand
TTTCTAGATTAAGTGTTCCACACTTAATCGCCAAATGAAGTTAAGATATAACTTCCCTAATTACTTCTGATAACCTACGGATTAGGTTTCTAATTACTCGGGATATTACACATTCACTGTTAAAGCGGATATTAGACTATGTAGTTGCAGAGTTTGGGATATGACTGGCATCCCATGTAGGCATGCACTTGCTTGCATTACACATCATCAAGCAAATCCAGATGATTTTTTTGACTAAGAATGTGTATTTGAAGGCTTATAGTGGTATGATCCATCCTATTCCTGAGGAAAGGATGTGGCCTACTGTTGAGCATGACCCCGTACAACCACCTCCCCCCTTAAACGTCTACCGGGACAACCAAGAAAAAATAGGTAAGACTAAATTGTGATGACTCTCTCTCTCCTTATATATATTGATATATTTTGAATATTTTATCAAATAATAGGAAGAAGGATGCAGAGAAACCTAATTCCATGAGCCAAATGCGCCGGTCAAATATGCTTCGTCGTAGCAACTGCAAACAGTTTGGGCACAATCAGCGCATATGCCAACAAGCTACCACTAGAGTATGTTCTTCTCAATCATCGCATGGTTCAGTTAGAGGGAAGGTATACTAACACTTTTGTTTGATCTTATTTTCAATTTGTATGTGTTGTAACTTTGTGATCTTCTATATTGAAGGGTGGTCGTGGTCATTTTCGTAGTCATGCTAGTAAAAGTCATGTTGGAGATAGTCACATTGGAGAGTCTACTTGATCCGTTTTTTTTTTTTTGCTACAAGGTACTTATTCTTCTTTGTAAAATTCCTTATAAATAGGAATTTACAATGAAATCTAATTACTTTTAAATAAAGTGTAAAAAATTTAAGTCTAAAAGGTCCCTTTTAATCAATCGACTAAGAGGGGTTTGTCTTACCTTTTTACAACAGTAAAACCTAATATATAGGTGTAAGAACTTCTCCATCGTCATCTTCTCAAATTCGATTGATCGTGATGGCGTGTTTGCTGGCCAGTATTCTGTTGGTGTTTTTGTTGGTAAATATTTCGTCTTCATCAGTCATTTCTTGTATTTTTTTTTACTTACCTTGTTCTACAACTTGGAAACCTAATGTACAGTCGGAAGAAATTCTTCATTTTCATCTTCTCAGGTACAACCGGCCCAACGTGACTACCTCCAACATAACTTTTACTAGCATGGCTACGAAAACTACCACGACCACCCTTCAATATAGAAGATCACAAAGTTACAACACATACAAATTGAAAATAAGATCAAACTAAAGTGTTAGTATACCTTCCCTCTAACTGAACCAAGCGATGATTGAGAAGAACATACTGTAGCGAGAGCTCGTTGGCATGTGCGTTGATTGTGCCCAAACTGTAGTTGCTACAACGAAGCGTATTTGACCGACGCATTTGGCTCATGGAATTAGGTTTCTCTAACTGAATGTTGTCTCGATTCCCTTTCATATCAAACTCTTTCTTTCCTTGGCTTTTGGACAAATAATTGCCACTGTCAGAATCATACACATTAGAATACTCAAAATCAGATTGATAGTCAGATAAGGCATCACTATTTTCTTGTTCACTTATTTTTTTCAAATCGGATTTTACATTCTCACTTTTATCATCATCACTTCCAGCATTATCTAAAGCCCACTCACCATCACCACTAAAATCAGCACCCTCATCCTCAATGTCATCAAAATCTCTATACTTATGTTTCTTGTTGGTGTCAAGTCCCCCCTCCCCTTGAGTAACAGGTTGAGTGATTTCCTCCATCGTCACACTTATTTGGACCTCTTCTATACCATTGTACATGTCAAACATCTTCAACACATCCACTCGAGGCTTTATGTAAGTAAGGGTGAGGACCATGTTTGACTGAATATCAACTTCATTGTAAATGTCTCCAACCATGTCTATGTAACAGTACCTATCTGGATCCACACTATCAATGTATTTTACACCACCCAAGGTGGTGGATCACCAAGGTGTGTAAAGTGTATGAAGACATATTAACCTATAGGAGAAAACAAACACCAAACTACGAAACAATTTAGTTAAACCTTGATAAATATAATCCCGAGAAAATTAAATAGATTAATCTATTAACACTTTAACAATTTGATTAACCTTGAGTAACAAGTGGAGTGATTTCCTCCACCTTCACTGTCTAAATTTCACTAACATTGTAACTTGGCAAATAATGGTTACCAATGTTATGACATAAATCTCTTTAGGTTTCCAAAACATAAATAGCTTTAGGTTTCCAAACCATGTTTTTAGAAGAAGAAAAACCTCTGTTTTTAGAATATAAGAACAAAAAAATTAAATACCTAATTTTTTTAGAAGAAAAAAAAATACTTGATGAAATATTGATATTTCCTTTGGTTCGTCTCTTCTATCTTTAACAAACCCAAGTTAAAAGACTTACCTGCGAATATATTTGAAATCCAATATTGTTGTCACGCTCAAACCTTGCACTTGAATCGTAATTAAAGAAAAACAAAACAAAAAAAGAGAGTGGAAAAAATTCTACAAAATCTAAAAGCAACAGATGAATGCAACTGATTCAAAGACCCCTTCACAACCTACTAAAGAGAAGGGCAAGGAATTCAAGTGAAAACAAAATTCATGTAAGAAAAAATGCCGTCATGTTCAGTTGGATTTGAAAAGATGAAAATGGAGAATTTCTTCCGACTGTACATTAGGTTTTAAAGTTGTAGAACAAGGTCAGTAAAAAAAACACAATAAATGATTGATGAAAACGAAATAGTTACCAACAAAAACGCCGACGGAATACTGGCCAGCAAAAACATCGCCACGATCAATCGAATTTGAGAAGATGACGATGGAGAATTTCTTACACCTGTATATTAGGTTTTACTGTTGTAAAAAAGGTAAGTCAAACCCCACTTTAGTCGATTGACTAAGAGGGACATTTTAGAATTACATTTTTTACACTTTATTTAAAAGTAATTAGATTTTTTATTCGGGGTAAATTTGTTTATGAGTCATTGCCGTTAAATAACCACCTTCAGGTTTCAAACAAGGGGTGTAATTGTAGTTTAACAAACCTCAAGAGTCAAGTGCAAGTGGTCAAAATCTCAAGAGGTCAAAGTGTAATTTGCCCTTATCGTAAGACATGTAGTCATGAGAAAGTTTTAGAAAAGAAATGGTTAACAAAGTTAGAATGAATTTTGAAAAGAAGGTTTTTTTTTTTTTCGCTATAAGTAGTTAAAAACGTTTCACCCAAAAAAGAAAAAAAACTTAGAAAAGTTAGAAAGAGAGAGATGAAAGAACCTTACGTCATTGTACGAGGGACAAAATAGGTATATCAATAAACTTAAAGAAGGGTATTTTAGACATAACATATTGTGAGGGGTAAAATAGATATATAATTGTATCTACCACGTCAGTAATAATTTAAACGTTATTGATGTTCAACTGACAGGAAGGGAGAATCTGAAATTACCACATCAGCAATAATTTAAACGTTATTGATGGTCAACTGATAGTAAGGGAGAATCTGCAACCGACATTAAAGCAAAAGGGGTGTGATTATAATTTTACATACCTCAAGGGTCAAAGTATAATTTGTCCTATATTATATTATATATATTAATAATCATCAACTGTACGAGTTGAGCCTTTTACAAACTCAATTTTTTGCTAGTCGAGTTGAGCTTTAACGAGCCTTAGCCACAAAATTTTTATTGAGCTTGAGCCTTGCTCAAGGTTTACGAGCCCAAGTCGAGCTGGGGCCTTGCTCAAGGTTTACGAGCCCAAGTCGAGCTGGGCAAAGTTATGCTCAGCTCGACTTGTTTACAACCCTAATTTCAGGTGATTGGACTCAAAAAGCCCCTTAAAAGATTGATTTCATTTGGAGCTACCAAACTATGGAAATTAAAATTTTAAGGAGCATTTGGATCCAATCACTTGAAATATCACTTAAAATTAAATATTTATAAAATGAATACTATGTTTTAAATTTTATAAAATAGGTCTTTGATTATTAAAAAATTACATTTGGAGCCAGTAAACCTTAAATCTCCCTTATACTTATAAATTGGATTATAGTCCAGTCCAAGCCAATATCTAACCGAACCGTTGCCACACCTAAATACCAATTAAAGATCAGATAGTTGTGGGTTCCGTTGTGGGACTAAGGGTGATGACAACCCCAGAGTTAGAACAGTTCCATATAATTGTTATTAGCGGGTGACACTTGCAGTATTGTACATTGATAATTATATAAAATATATTAACCGTTTTTATTATTTTGTCATTGTCATTCGTTTTATAACTAAAGCAACGGGAGATTGGTTATTTTGAAAACTTAAGTTCGCCTCCTAAAAGAAATTAAAAGATAATATTATCCTTAATTATATTAATTATTTTATTAGAAAATCTAAAAAATCCTATAGCTACGCTTTACAATACAATACGATACGATCTTTAGATTATATAACGTCACGTGCATCTTTAATTATACATAAATAAAAATAATATTAAAGTGTGTAAAACAACTTTCTCATTAACATATTCTCGCACTTAGAACGAGTGGAAGAGGTTTTCTTTTTATTAAAAAAAAAAAAAAGTGAAAGGATGGCACTTGTCCACCATTCATTCAGCAGTCAGCACTTAGGCGTTACAGGTCAAATCATCACTACACCATATTGTCGTCTGCCACACCTTTGGCTCTGTCTTTCCTTTTCCAACTGTTAATTATTAATGTCACCACTACAAAGGCTTATACAATACATTGCAGCTGTAGCAAGAATAATACTCCTACTGTTCCATCTTCTCTTAACTCTTTTTATTTATTTTTTGGTAAGAATCTTATCTTAAAAAGGCAAAACAAAAAAAAAAAAATTAAAATTAAAATAATATATATGGAAGTTCTACCAAGAAAAATAAAATAAAAAATAGAGGGGGGTTTACATTTATAATATTTTATATTTGTATCTATATCCTTATATTTTTAATATTTATATTTATATCCTTATATTTATTATAATTATTACATTTATATCCATTGGTAGGCATCACTCGGGGGATTAGTGTCTTATTTAGGGTTGGTTGGGTTGAGTTATTAGATTTTTATTAGGGGTGTTAGTTGGTTCGGTTTAACCAAAAACCAAACAAACCAAACAAATAAAAGTCGGTTTGGTTTGGTTTTTTTTCATTTCGGTTTGATATGATTTAGGAAATAAAAAACTGAATTAATTCAGTTTGGTTTCAGTTAAGGCTTCGATTAAACCGAACCGAACCAAAAAAAACCGAAGAAGGTTATTTACATATGTACAAATATACGTGTGTGTGTGTATTTTATATAGAAAATAGTATTAATTTTGTCAAACCAAACCGAAAAACTAAATTTTTCAGTTTGGTTCGGTTTTTGGTTTTAGTCATTATAGCTCGGTTGGTTTTTGGTTTTCTAAATTATTTTTTATTTCGGTTTGATTTGGTTTTCGGTTTAGTGTAATGTAATTCTGTTTGGTTTAAGTTGAACCACAACCTAACCAAACCAACCAAATTATACCCCTACTTTTTATTATGGATCCGGATCCTCTCAAGTTACAATCATCTGTTAGTTGATTTGAAACCAATCAGAATACAATATGTGGAATAAAACTTAATTAAAATTATTTAAAATTTTCAAGCACAAAAATAGACACGTGTCATATTCTGATTGGTTTCAAATCAACTGACAGGTGATTGTAACTTGAGAGGATTCTGTAAGGACCCGAACCTAATTGTTGAAAATAACAATAATAAATTTGATGTGACCTAGTTGGGGGTTTTCAAGATTTAATAAGGATTAGTAATAGTTAACTAGAGCATTAGACCAACTTCGGAACTAATACTAATAGATAAAAACTGAGGTTTTCTGATAATTAAAATAACTTATGGAGCATATAATGCCATTATATTCATAAATTGGGGGAAACGTGGGTGAGGTGCGTGGAGTGGGAGTGATAGGAGGAAAACTTTCATAACCACTTCCTCTACCATTCATTTTTGTCTTGGATTGAAGAAGAGAAACAAAAACCTAACCCTAGTCGTCCCATGTAGTGGAGAAAGAGAGGAGGAAAGAAAGAAGAAGAAGAAGGAATGGAGGAAATTGAAGATAGAAGAAACAACTCAGATCTGGATCTCAGCTCAAGGAGAAGGTAAGTCTCATTTTTAGTATAATTCGAATAAGATGTCGTTTGAGTTCTGATTTCATGTGTTTGTACAAAATGGTTATTGATTAGGTCTGGGTTTGAATACATTGAGATTTACTTGTTTAATAGATTTGTTGGATGATCTACATGTGATTGATTGATTTGTATGCCTCATGATCTATTGGATATATTGGATTCGATTTCGTGACCATTGGGAGACCCTAGAATGAATCTGGGATCCACATCCCGAGAACCATCGGCAGGCACCGGCACCCCGGTGGCTCGGCCGACTAAAACCCAGAAATAAATCAGTCACCTCCATCAACAGGCACTGGTACATCGGTGAGCCTGCCAATAGGGGCCCTTTTATAGTTAAAATTACCCCACCAGTGAGGGTGAAACCTGTGGAATGAGGATCTGGCTTAGGCTTTTAGATTAGTTGTTTGGGGAATTGGGTCCACATTAATTAGACAACTTATTTGGAGATCAATGTATGATCAAATAGACTCTGACCTACCTTTAGATAATCACCCTTGTGTTCCATATTGAAATAGTTCGGTTTGGCACACCATGTGTTTGAGAAATGGTCTCAGTGATTCAAGTGTGGACGGATGGCTCTATCCTACTTGCAGGGAACCACCTTTGAACCTCATGGTACACCCTACACCATTGATTAGTTTATTGATTTGGCCTCACCTACATTGCACTCAGCATGTGCTTAACAATTGAAATTAATTTATTTGGGGAGTTATGTGGGTTTTGTGCCATTGATTTATTATTGGGTTTACGGACTCAAGATTGATCAGGATTATCAACTTGATGTTCCATGATATTTTGTACCCATCAATCACCCTTGGACTTGACTATACTTGATATTGGAATAATCTGAATTTGGTAATTAGATTGTGAGTTAAGTGTATGGTGATGAAACACTTGGGAAACTCATGATGGCACCCAATCGGATTATCCGCGTATATGGGCACGTGGATAGTTTCCGTTGATTTGGTTCATAGTTAATAATGCATCCATGTTATGCTTATGTGACTCTTAAGTGAGCCTAGGAGGTGGTATATTTGGTTGGTGGAATTCCTTGAGTGTTATACACTCTAAACTAGCAATGAGTATAACTCTTTGAGTGTTATACACTTTAAACTAGCACTTGTGGTTGGAATTCCCTGAGTAACCTATGCTCATAAATTAACAACATGGTGACCTTCGTACCATGGGTTAGCACCCGGAACAAAGAGGGAGCATCTGATTGTTCCTGGTGACCTATGTCCCGAAATTGTTTTGAATTTGGATTAGAAGCTGCAACGAGGGGCACTTAACTAATTACATGAATTTAATTCATCATACTTCATCTCATACTCGCATTCCTTGATTGAGCATATCATTGTAGATCATATGAGTGTCATCATATCATATGATGATGTTGGAGTATAATTGCAGTATATTGAATTATGGTGTTTGGTTGTTGATGTTGTACTAGAATATTTGTACATGTGATTCTCCTGAAGTCACATGAAGTTATGTAATTTATTTGTTTGACTTCCGCACTCTGAATAATTAATGAAAGTGATGCATGCTGTTTTTATTCTCTTGTGTTTGATATGGCATCTGCGTTCCATGTTTGGAACCCGAATGTCGCGCCTCGAGATCCGTGCCTCCGCATAAGGATTTGTGCTACTGGTTTTAGGGCGTGACAATCCCCTTCCTATTATTATTTATTTTAGAGCTTTTTGTATTTATACCCTTATATTATAGAGTATTTATATTTATACCTCTATATTTTTTATATTTATATCTATGCCCTTCTATTATTGTAATTATTGCATTTGTTATTTATTTATTTTTATTGAATGACTATAATACCCTTTTACTTCACAAATGTTATTTTGCTTTCATCCCCTATGTTATCGCCTTTTTGCATCCATACCCCTCTATTTGCCAAATTTATTGCATTTGTACCCTCAATGTTATATTACATATTCTTGTTTGTAAAAAAATAAAAACAACCTCATAATATAAGTTCTTGTAGCTCTTAAAATGTAAAGAATATATAAAGTAGATACTCTTATGACCAAAACAAATAATGAAAATAATATTACCCGCATCCATTTGGTTTTAAACCAATTAAGTAGGCATTTTATTAGGTATTAATACCTTAGATCGAGTAGAGTTGGGTTGAGTTATAAGAATTTGTTTTACATTTTAATAAAAAAAACCTATTTATAAAGTTATCCTGATCACTTTACGGTAAAAAACAATGAGTACATCGTGGAGCTTTTAACATTGAGTGGACAAATGTACAATTGTGATAAATAGAGGGATATATGGATGCAAGAAAGTGATAACATAAATGGGTGAAGGCAAAATAACACTTATTAAGTAAAAGGTTATTATAGTAATTCAATAAAAACAAGTAACGAAAGTTTGCAACTTTTAACGTTGGGTGTATAAATACAATAATTATGATAATAGAGAGGTATAGACACAAATATAAAAAATACAACAGTATAAATACAAATACACTATAACATAGGAGTATAAATATAAAAACACTTTATTTTATTGCATTTGATAAAAAAAACTTATTTATAAAATTATTCTAATCATTATGCTAAACTTATTTATAAAATTATTATTTATGAGGGGATGATTGCAAAATGTAACATATATCACGATGGTTATTACGATGAATCAATAAAAATAAATAATTAGATTCTCATAGATTTTAACGTTTTGGGGGCACAAAGCAACAATTATAATAACTAAAAGGAGAGAAATATAAATATTATAAAAGTATAGATGCAAACATAGACCATCACATAGGGCATGGATGCGGAAACCCCAAAGAAAAAAATAGGAAAATTATACTTTGACCTCCTATGGTTTCGATTATTTTCACTTAAATCCCTTAAAATTTATTAAATTATAATTATCCTTTTTTACATGAAATCTCACGCTAGTCATAGCCTGATCCGGATGGTGGGTTTGAAAGGAGTAATTTTATATTGTATTAGGAATAAATCAGTCCTTGACCTCTGAAGTTTCATATAAAAAGAGAATAATTATAATTTAACAAATTTTAAGAGTTTAAATACAATTAATTGAAACCTTAGGGAATCAAAATAGAATTTACTCAAAAAAATAATATCTGGAAGTGTAGGAAGATAGAGGAGTTCTAGATGTAAAACGAAAAAGCCCAAATGAGACCTCATGCCAATATCCAAACCGTGACACATAGTTCTCAACCGGGGGTATTTTCATCATTTAGTTTGATATTAAGTTGTCGGTAACTCAGTTTGATATTTAGTTATGGGTAACAAATATCAGGGGTCTAAATGTAAGTGATCGAAACTTTAGGGGTCAAAATATAATTTATCCAAAAAATAATATCTGGAAGTTTAGGAAGATAGAGGAGTTCTAGTTGTAAAACGAAAAAGACCAAATGAGACCTCATGCCAATATCCAAACTGTGGTACATGGTTCTCAACCGGGGGTATTTTCGTCATTTAGTTTGATATTGAGTTGTCGGTAACTCAGTTCTAGTGAATTTGCTTTTTAAAGCAAAATAATATAAAATAAAAAGACCACCTAACTTTAGCATAAACCGCCTCTCTCTCTATCTCTCCTCTACTCTCTCTCTAGTGTTCAGGGTGGAGGCTTACGCGATCCCATTACCGATCCATAGAAAGATTCGTTCCTTCGCTCTCTTTTTACTCCGCCAAAATTTCTGCGATTTCGTCTCCAGAACCCTTGCCGGAGTTCTTTCTCCATGTTTTATCTTCTGCTGGCAACCGGAGAAGCTAAAGAAATCCGCAAAGAAGAATAACAGAGAATTCTCTTTCCATATTTCCATTTTTCTGAAATTTCTGTTCCTTTTTTTTCCCCTTCGTCATCTGGAAAAGAAACCGAACTGTGTTTACTAGGCTTCCATCACTTTCTCGATTCAATTCATTTTTTTTTCAATTTATTTCATTCCCTTTAATTGAAAACGAGAACGAGCAATCTCTCTCGGATTTGGAGTTCTGCAGGTTCTGATTGATTTTGTTAATTTCGCAATTTTGAAAAAAAAAATAACGAAACAATTTCGTTTTCACCTTATTCGCTGTGTCGATTTGATTCCAGTACTAAAGAGCTAAGCATAGAGGCATTTTTTGGGTTTGAAGGTAGGTTTTGGAGGTTTTATGGGGATTTGGATTCTGTTCTGAGAGGATTAGAAGAAGAAGAAGAAAAGAATGGGAAATAGCGGAAGTAGCGGCGGTGGAAGTGGTCGGCGGAGACGCGGATCTCATCACGGCCACCCTCCTCCTCCGTCTCCACAGTCTGTACAATCTGAAATTACCGGAAACCACTATGCCTTCGCCGCCGCTACACCTTATCACTCCCAATATCCGAACCCTAATCCACCACTTCCGTACTACCAGCACCCGGGATACTACCCTCAGCCACCACCCACTCCGTATGATTACCATCATCGTGGTGGTTCCCATGCGGACCCTGCTCATGCAAATTGGGGTGGGGGGCGCTACCCTTCTGGCCCTGCCCCGGCTTCCCTACCTTATTTCGTCGAGCATCAGAAGGCCGTCACGATTCGTAACGATGTCAATATCAGGAAAGAAACGATGAGGATCGAGCCGGACGAGGAGAATCCTGGGCGGTTTCTTGTCACTTTTGGTTTTGATGCCACAGTTGCTGGAAGGTAAAATTTTTGTTTGGTATTTAGCTAAAATTGTGTTGAAAAGAATTGATTATACATTATTTTAAGTTGAATTGGGATGCTAGAGTTGTTAATAATTTACTTTGGATGTTTGAAAAAAAGAAATCGAATGGGTTACTATATCAAGTTGAATTGAATGTGCTCAAGTGACATCCTGTCTGTTGTCTCATATAATGATGTATGAAGTTGGTTGAACTGATTATCCCCCTTTTTCTTCTTCTTTTTTCTAAATGTGGTTAATAATTAATTCTTGGTTCTTTTTCTGCAAGGATATGTTTTTGAAGAGTCCATGACTTGATAAGCTATCATTGTTTTTTTGGCTTAATAATGTGTGATATTATATAAGAAAGTATAGAAAATTACGGTATGATCACTAAGGCAAACTGTACACAAAAAGTACACCCAACCTTTCCCCCAAAACAGCCAATTACCCACACCAAAAAGAATTATCACCCCAAGCAAAATCAGAAAAAGAAAGGTCTCTCAAGTCAACAAACAAGGAAGCCCAAAAGAACACCAAGGACAAAATCCAGTTCCAAAGCACCTCCCAAGAAGCTTCCTTATCTTCAAAAGTTCTCCGATTCCTTTTCAGTCAAATAGACCACACGGTCCACACCACAACTCCGGGTACAAGGTCTCAAAATAAATTCTCTCTCTCCTTACCTTTCCTCATACCCCAACTCAGCAGAAATAATCGAAAGCTAGAAGGAGGAACCCAAACCAAATTAAATTTAGCTCTAACAAAAGCCTAGCATCTATCCGCCACAACCTAATGCACCAGCAAATGTTCAACAGTTTCCTCTGCCTTTACCGACTCGTTCGGTTTTAATGGTATCGGCCTATATTTACCGACTCGTTCAGTTTTGAAGGGGTCCGATCCCAAACTGATGCTTTAAACCTTGGTTTCAACTCTTTGATGACTTTCAGGTGTTCTCGTTATATATACTGGCTTCTTTGTTGCAGCATTTGTGATTTTGAGTATTTTGTAAATTTATTTAGTTTCCCACAACTAGTTATCTGGAGTTTCTGCAAATACACCCCCTTATTGAAATCCTATTTACAATCTGCCATCTCTATGATATTGTTAATGAAGTTTCTGGTGTACCATAACTCAACTGCATAAAACTATTGTATGGATGGCATATTAACTTTTGTTGTACTACCTTTATTTTCAATAAGGTTCTCCAATCTTCATGAAAAATGGGAAAGCCTTCCAATGCATAATCTTTTCTTATAACCTTGTCAATTGTTTATGTTGTGAAATGATATTTGGAACTAGAACTGTTTTTTTATATGTTTACAATTGTAGAGATCTATTCTCATTATTGTTTATAATTGTAGACTCAAAATTTGATGTGGTGTTTTATCCCTTTTCTACTATATTTCCCCACCTTTCAATCTTACCACTAGTAAGGACTCTAAGGTGGCCCATGTCCTCTCTTGGACACCAAAGGCAAGGTTTTTTGCACCAGGACCAAATATCGGACCAGACCTGGCCGGTACCAGTCCGTACTGGCGGTACCAGCCTGTCCAGTCCGAGCTCAATTTGGGTCAAATTTTTTGTTTTTTAAAATACAGAAAATCATAAAAGTTATAATTTAATGATATTTCAACATATTTTGAAGAAAATAATTAAATAAATTAAAAACTAAGTACTTGTGATCTAGATGCTATACCAAACTTTGCATAGTACCCGGTCCACATATATTTTGTAAAATAATAACCTATAGCTGTTTTAAAGATTAACTAATATATAGTTATGTATTTGAAGGCAAAAATAAAATATAATAGAAACAGAGAGTCCAGGAGATGCATACACCAGGACTACTAACTTCACTAACTGTTACTCGCATCAGCACCCTCATCCTTGTCTGTCGATCTCTGCTGGTATGTGTAGTGTTCTGGGTGTAGTCCTCGGAACTCACTGACTGCCATATAGTTGTAATAATCGGCTGTACAATTTCCTGTGCTGCCGTTCGACTGCGGAACTCACTGACTGCCATACCAATGATCTCCGCTAAATCCGCTTCTAGTAGTCTCAAATGAGGATTGCGGCTGATCTCTGGGATATGGGTACACAAACGAATATGGGTGGGGGTAGCTTCCAGTTGACCGATTAAACCCGTATGATGAGGGGTCTTTATGTCCATGATAATTGCCAAACCCAATGCTACCAAAATGCTCCTATAATACTATAATAATCTAAAAAAGACAGAAATGAAAAAAAAAAAATAACAAACTAATCTTCCAATCATTTATTTTCAATTGATTTAAGCTTTAAATCACAAAGATTATATTAATATAAACATTTTGTTTCAAAAATTTGAAACAAATACATCGATTGAATGCACTAAAATGAAAAAAGAAAGAAAGAAAGAAAGATTTTACCTTAAAAATCAAATCCTCAAAACTGTAGTGTGTCATCACAATCACGCAGATCTGGAGCGTACGGGTGCAGATTTGACGAACTAACGCAAATACGCAGTATCCTTGAAGAGCATGTTGAAAAGGGAGAGGATGGGTCGAATGGTTTTCCCATCAAAGCTAGAACAAAGTAGAAATAAATCAGCCTTAATTTGTATTTTATTTTCTTTTATTGTAGGCAAGAACTAGACCGACCAGTACGAAGAACCATGGCAAAAGGAGTTCACTTGGAATCTATCACATAGAAGGCACCCTAGACCTGCAAATTTGGTGGAGTTAGCGGCATCGTTTGAAATCCTAAAGGATGTTATCATTGATCCTCCATCCTTGATATTTGCACTTGGATCTCAGACTGGGAGGTTATACTCCACCAGATCATTTTTCAATAACCTCTGTTGCTACAGGGATGATCCTGTTACCCCATTTCTCTGCTATGCCCTTAGGAAACCATTGAAGCCTTTGTTTGGATAGATTTACTTGATCTACTTTAAAGAATTAATATGTGGTATTTCACAGAAAAGGCGGCCAGCTTGGCTCTTTCACCTCAGTTTGTGTTTTGTATCTCATGCAAGGTGAGCTGATCGGCCATATCTTTTTGCACCATGAGGTAGGCAATGGATTGGGTTATCCTTTTACTATGTGGATTGGAACCTACTTGTGGAGGGTATAATCAACCTCAATTTTGATTGAGGCTCTTTAGGTAATCCGGGTCCATCAAATATTGGTAATGTTCTCAGTGATATTCAAGTAGGATTTGTTATAAATTTTCTGGTCCTATTGAAGAGGTTAGCTCGGTTAGAGCCGAGATTCATGCACTGTTGACAAGGCTGAAAAAATAAAGGCATATGGGTGCACGGATTTAGATATTGAGGGTAGTATGTCACCACACATGTTCTTGGAAATTTATCCATCTAGTTTTGTTGGTTTAGTCAATGGTTAGTGAGTTGAATGCCTTGTTTGCTCATGTGCCTAGATCAGTCACTGGCTAGAAGTGGTGCAAGGAGAGGGGATTATTTTCTAGGAATTCTCTTGGAAGAGATGATGGAGAAGCGGTGATATTACACTAATTAGGAAGCTTTGATACAAGCATGTACTTTTCTTTTTTCTGTTTGTTTATGTGGTGAATCTTTGAGTTGCACCATGCAAGCAATGGTCCCATCTGTTGAACTTTTGAGTTGCATCTTGCAAGCAACACTCCCATGTGTGTTCTCTTTAGTCATCAAAATAAAGCCAAGTTGTCCTTGTAGTTTATGAAGTCATCATGGTGCTTACTATTTTCTAAACTCAAATGATGGCACCATTCCTCTCATTTTCCTCTCTTTAAGAATGCAATTAGTGGATTAGAATAAAAAAATTATTTTTTTACTCTTAGAGGACTTCTAAAGTTGTAAGTGAACTCATGTATAGGTTCGTATTGGATAAATGTTAGGTCTGCAAAAATGCTGATGAAATTATGCTTCGGAGATATGGCTTGTGTAAAATATGAGTGGTGGCACCTGAATCTTCATTATGGGGTCTTCATCAAAGTATGAAAATTTACATTTTCCTATTTTATATTATTACATGATTTTTTGTTTGTTGTGTTTTCTTGCTACATGATTTTGATTTTGATAGCGACAAAGGTAGGAAATATTGGATGCACACATTTTCCTTTTTTCAAAAGTTTTGATCACCAGATTCCATTTTCAATTCTGCCCCCAACACTATCACATCAACAATTTGTTAGCCATTCTATACTGCTTTTATATTGTAAAGCAAACTTACTCTCTTGAATATGATGCAATTCACTATCTACCAATATGCATTCAAGAGATCTAATATTTCCTCATTTGTTGGCCGTTTTAATGGTTTTAGAAGCATCCTTTAGAAGTTGATTATTTTTTAGATACGAACTTCGATTTTTAAGTACTTTGAAGAATGGAGTCCTAGTGCTGAATTAATCTGCCACTTGGAATAAAAGATTTGAACACTATTGAAATTTTTTTAAATAATAATTAATTTTTTGCTTGTATTAGGGAAGCACTAATGGAATTAGTGACATCGGCGATATGTTTTGGCAATATTTGAAGCTTATTCTTTCCATCAAAGAAAGAAGTTAAGAGCTTGCTACATTCAAAAGAGAAGATTTACTGGTCACACAAATGCTTCAAAGTAATTAACTTGGATGTATGGTTAAGAATAGGACTTAATAGAAACAACTTTTGGAAAGAGAAAAATTCTGGCAAATGTTTTCTCACCTTCCTTAGTTAACACCTATACCTTTATATTTAAAATTATGCCATCTAGGCATTTTCCTTTTTTTCTTTTTCTTTTTTTTTTATGAAGAACTTGGCAAAATCTTGTGACTCGTGCGAAAAACCATAACGGGTCTTGGGCACCATATGTGGTTATATATCTTGCTTTTTGGAAAGGATCTAGACCAAACATTGGGATGACTCAATCTACTGAAGAGATTAGGCATGCTAAATATCATCTTGATCGTACCATGGGAAGTTCTGGGTGAGATTTTTCGTCAATAATTTGATGCTGAGAGATGTTGGGAGGGGACAACCATGTTGATCGGGAAATAGTAAACTCCTTCAAAGGTTGTGTTTTTCCTCTGGACTGCGGCTAGGGACAAAATCGTCACCATAGATGACCTCATTATCAGGAGTTGGACTATTTGCTTTATTGGGTAGACACATGTACATGCATCTTGTACTAAGGGAGGCAATTATACTTTTATCTACTGTTTTTTTTCTTTTTTTTGATCAGTAATAAAGCTTTGTATTAACATGTCCAAATAACCGTAACTGTACAGAACTATTCCTCCCTATACAGCACCAGAAAATTGTGTAAAAAAGACCTGTATCACTCTCAGTTTAAATCCTATACAATCTGTACTTAATCCCCCAAAAGTTCCCATCTATGTTCAAATTCTGCAATCGAAGTTCCCCTGAATTCAGTGAAGTTAGCTGCCCACAAAAATAGCAATGATAGAGATCTATTCACCATTTTTTGAAGATCTGTTTCCTTGCTTTGGAAGGTTCTATGGTTCTTTTCGCACCAGATCGACCAGGTTATAACCGCAGGACATAAATTCCATAATTTTGAACTCCTTCACCTTCCCCTCTTCTTCCGCTTGCACCCCCAACTATTACAGGCCGCCTTCAACCCATAATGCATCACCCAACTCACTTGAAACCTTCGAAGGAAAGAACACCAAATACCTCTAGTGATTTCGCATTGAAGGAATAAGTGTGCTGAGGTTTCCTCTTCTGATTTGCAAAAGCAGCATCTTGAAGCCAAAGACCAGCCCCTTTTCTTCAATTTGTCCAACATAAGCACTCTCCCTTCTACAGCCGTCCAAAAGAAAAAGGCTACCTTGGAAGGTACACCGCTTTTCCAGATCAACCTCCAAGGACCATCTTTAGTGTTCTCCTCCAACAGAGTGATACATAGATTTGACTGAGAACAAACCATCTTCGGACCACGTCCACCATCTGAAATCTCCTCCCTCTCTCCTATTGATCTTATACACCTTCCCCATTAAATTGATTATCTCCTCTTCTTTCCACTCTAGGACATTCCTCCTCAACTTATTATCTCATCCGAGTCTTAATAAGATAGTCCTTCACCCAAGCATTATTCTTAGTAGCAATTGTCGCTGCCCCCGGAAACATATGAAACAACGGAGTTTCCCCACACCAAACATCCTTCCAAAATTTGATCTATCCTCAACCCCTACCTTGAACTTGATTCCTTTAAAGAATGCTTCCCAAATATTAATAGTTCCTTTCCAAGACCCTCTTCTGTGTGGAAGATTGACATACTTAGTTGTCCAACCCCCATCTTGCAACCTGTACTTGGCACTAATCAGCCTTCTCCATAAGCTCCCCTCCTCGAAACCAAACCGCCACAACCATTTAGCAAGCAGTGCTAGGTAAAACCTAGTTAGACTTCTTAAACCCAACCCTCCTACAGCTTTGCTATTTCACACTTGTGACCATTTGACTAAATGGTATCTATGTTTCTTCTCAAAGCCTTCCCACAAGAAATCCTTTTGTATCTTCTCCAACCTTCTTGCAACGGTAGTTGGAATTTTCATTGAGGACATATAGTATGTGGGGAGATTGGCTAATGTACATTTAATGAGAGTTAATCTTCCTCCTTTCGATAAGTACCTAATTTTCCACAATGCTAATTTCTTCTCCAAACGTTCAATCACCTTATTTACCCCCTTTGCACTTATAATTTGCTCCCAAAGGTAATCCCAAGTAAGAAGAGGTAAAGTGCCCACCTTGCACCCCAACCATCTCACCAACTGTTCTAGACTGCCGACCTCTCCCACCCTATCAGCTCAGTTTTTGACAGGTTAACATGAAGACCAGATACCGCTTCGAAGCAAAGAGATACACACCTCAACACCTTTAGATCCGAACCCTTTGCCCTACAAAATATCAGTGTGTCATTGGCAAATTGAAGATGAGAAATACTAGGAGCTGTATTTCCACCTTCACCCTTCGGATTAGGCCTAATTCTTCTGTACGTTTAAGAAGCTTCCCTAAACATGCCACCACCATTAAGAACATAAAGGGAGATAAGGGGTCACCTTGTCTCAGTCCTTTTTGAGATTTGAAAAACCCACTGCTGTACCATTTATCAACACCGAGAATGTTGGAGATCCTATACAAAATTTCATCCATTTAATCCACCTCTCCCTATAACCAATCCTCATTATATAGAGTGAAAAATCCCAATTTACATAGTCATATGCCATCTCCATATAAACTTTGCATATCAAAGCACACTCTTTGTTCTTCAAAACTGGGTCAATGCATTCATTGGCAATCAACACCCCATCCAAAATTTGTCTTCCCCCAACAAAGGCACTTTTACTGATTACCCTTTCGATGACCTTCTTTAATCTATTTGACAGCGCCTTAGCCATAATCTTATACATACTTCGCACAAGGCTGATTGGGCAAAACTCCTTGATATCTGCAGCACCTTCTTTCTTAGGTATAAGCACAACAAATGTTGTATTGGCACTATTCACCACCTTGCCATAATTGTAGAATTCAGAAAAAAACCTTCATCACATCCACCTTTACCACCTCCCAACAACTCTTGAAAAATGCCATCGTGAAGCCATCCGGCCCGGTGATTTATCACCATTCATTTCCCAAGGTTTCAAATGCTGATTTCGCCAGCCTGGCGTAAAATTTCACCAGCCTGGCGAAATATTTCGCCAGGTTGGGAAATTTGGTTTTTGATTGTTTGTTTTTTGTTTTTTAAGGATTTAAATGAGGGATGGGGTTAAAATATACCTAATAAGCCTAAAATATGTTAAAAAAAAA
>JAUPMG010278212.1:0-18659 GCA_031762675.1 Pachysandra terminalis | reverse complement strand
CAAGATGATCATAATTATCTGAATTAATTATGCCATTAAGCGTAATTAATTCAATAGTCCGAACTCGGGATATTACATGTGTTGAACAGCATATTATACACAGAAGATACAAAAAATTTACCCGATGATGTCAGTCTCCATACCACCTAATCTGAGGTTAAATTAGAGTTAAGAGGAATGGCAAGGATAGCGTTCCAAGTTTTAGCATCCCAAATTTCCCCTAACTTCATGTGATTCCAACAATTGGTCCTATGGTCAATAAAAGAAGAGATGTTAGCATCGGACAAATGGATAAGGATACTTACGTTGCTGTAGTCGCGATTTGGCGGTAGCCAGCTCCTAGTCGGGGAAAGCACAAGGAGCTTGTGCTTGACTTTACAAATTTCTTTCCAGTAGTGAGAGTCAAAGCATTTAGTTGGAGCTTGCATAAAGCTGAGTTGTCTGTAATATTTTTTCTTAACCAAGTTGCTCCATATTATATCAGAGTTAGATAGTAGAAACCAATCTCTTTTGAGAATTAGAGCTTCATTAAAGGCGGCTGGTTTTTTTATATTTAGGCCACCAACCCTTTTTTGAAACACAAACTCTGGACAAGTCAATAGTGTGGGTTTTTTTTCTTCAATTCACTCCCAGACCAAAGGAAGTCCCTAGCTCCCCTGTCAATATCTTTTAAAATAGTGTTGGGACGCTTCATACATGCCATTAAGTGCAGAGGGAGGCCCACTATAATAACCCAATATATATATATAGGGTTAATGTGTAAATAACCCAATATATATATAGGGTTAATGTGTAAATAATAAGAAATTGGGGGTTAATTTAAAATTTTAGTATTCGCAGTCATGTTTGACTTTTGACCGATTGTGATTGGTGGGTTGTACCATAGGACACTAGGTGCATCACGCACAATCATAACTCTCTTAAGTTATGACATGTGGCTAAGAACTTGTAGGGATCCCTAAATATGAAATTAATGGCTAAGATATTTTAGCAACTTTCAATATAAGATTAGTGGCTGAGATTTAATATAAGTAAATAGAAACACTCCCTATTAGAAGGAATTCAAATAAAACAGTAAATAGTAACTAGCTAAGAATAGAAGACTAAGTAAAAAATATAGAATTAATGAGTATTCTCTACAAACTAGAATAGTAATAAAGATAGGATTTTAGAATAAAAATCAATGGCTAAGATCTTGTAGGAGCCTTCAATCTCCAATTAATGGCTGAGATTTAAAACTAAGAATTAAAAGGTATTCTCTACAAGCTAGATAAGTAAGTATTCAAACTGAAGCTAGGATTCTAAAATAGAATTAGTAAGAAATCAATAATAGAAAGAAACCCATATTAGCTAGAAAACTAATCTAATGGCTGAGATTAAGAGTCCATTGTTACTAATCCTAGAATTCCTAAGTGCCTATATAAATACAAGGTTATGGGAGGTTGACTCATCACTTGAAGGAGAAAAAGAAGAAGAGCAAGAGGTTTGATTCTCTACAACAACTTTCAAATCAAGGTAAATATTCAAATCTAACTTTACTTTTGATTGAATTAGGAGTACAAAGTTACTTTCATTGTATATGAAGTATGTTAATGGTTTTTACTAAGTTTTCTAAGTTTAATGGTGGGATATGGTAAGTATGAAATAAATTATGATTTATGATATTTGTTTATTGGGTTTTGTGCGGAATTCAAAGTAAAGGGGGTTACTTTACAAGTTTTTGTGGTTAGAGTTGAAGAGGAGACAAAAACAGGACAAACAGACCAAATCGCGATGTTCGACGGCCTCCTCGATGCGCCGAACAGCCCAGAAACCCCTTAGCCCACCCTTGGCTCGCCGAGAGCAAGCTGAGACACACCTTATGAACTTTTATCCCCTGGGTTTGTCACCGAAGCCCCACTCAGTGTGCCGAAGGCACGCCGAGCGTCACAGAAGATATTTTAATCCCTGGTTTGTTTACTGAGCCCTAACTCGGCGCGCCGAAAGTACGCCAAGCCTGACAGTCTGACATGGACCCCAAAAACCATGAAATCCCCAACTTGGATTCGACGACCTACTCGGTGCACTGAAAGGCCGCCGAAGGTACGCTGAGACCCACTCAATTGTGGTCCATTTGATTTGAAATCTCATGTGCTAATCTATTTTGATGTCGTTAGATTGATTATGATGTTACTTTTGCTCAAATGAGATTATTTCTTGTACTTACTTCTTTATGGACCTATTAGCTACATTTGATGGACATTTGATATTTTGATATGGTTCATATTGTTTATTTATTCATTGTTCAGCATGTTAATTAGTCTTATTACACATTGTACACATGATTTGTATGCTTAGTTAATGAGCACTTACTCACTTGCACATCATTATGCTTCATGACCATGAATTTGGTCTGAAAGCTACACCCTTTACATGTAAATCGATACGTGTGGATCCTTAAGGTTATAATGAGAGTGTCATGATCTGGAAATCGTGATAGGTAAGGAGAGTGATAATTTTATGTGTTGAGGGACCGTACATCCCAATAGACCATTTAAATTGTTTACTTCTATGGTGAGGGATATGTTCTGTGTGATGATCCCAATAGACCAATTAATTTGTTTTCGCCCATTGTGAGGGATATGTTCAATGTGATGATCCCAAGAGACTTGTGGAAAGATGAAAGGTGATGACAGTGAAGTCCAATATCTGAATCATATGAGTGTAACTCTGTTAGTATGAAGGCTAATGTGTGGTTTTTTAAAGGAAGTTCTAGGTGATGGCTTGAGAGTTGTCCCTATGATTGGAAATAAGTTCTAGGTCGAAAACCCTAGAAACTATAATGGACACATAGAATAATCTACTATTTCTGCTATGTATTGGGGGATGGTTTCTGAGTGAGCATCCTTGTGTAGTACGATTGAGATCATATGTAGAACCTACAATAATCGAATGCTAAAAGTAAATAGCATACATATTGCATATTAGATTGATTGTCTTAAATCACATGTGGTGATTGTACTTTCTAGGTGCACAACATGCAATAATAAATGAACCAGCATATTATATTGCATATTGCATCATTATTCATATTACATATTTATTGCATGCCAATCACTCATTATATATTTACTGTATATTGATCACATCTTACATAGTCATTGCATATTGATCACATATTATATGATTCACTTGTTTATTATTTGTATGGATTACCATTGAAGAGTGACATTGTCCTTCTTCAATGTTAAATATAGTTAGCCTTGTTTACTTACAAAGCTAGTGTAGCTTACGCTTTCGAGCACAACATATTTTAGGACCTATAGATGATGGACACACGGACCATGAGGGCCAAGATGGAGGACAAGGATGTTTTGAAGATATTAACTTTCATTAAGGTTTATCATTGAAGAGTGGCATTGTCCCTACTTCAATCTTAGATATCGTTATCCTTGTTCACTTACAAAGCTAATGAAGCTTACGCTTTCGAGCACAATATATTTCAGAACCTTAAGATGATGGACTTGAGGACTAAGATGGAGGACAAGGATGTTTTGAAGATTTTAGCTTTCATTAGGGTTTTATTTCATGATTTCAATAGATCTTATAATAGGGTTTATTTGCTGTAATTCAGTACTTTGATTTTCAGTAGTTAATAGGGATTGATTTGAAGCATGAGACTAGTGTTATTTTATTTTCGCTGTTTTATGTTTGAAGGATGTTTTGTGATGAATATTATAATAATACTACTTTTCTATAACTTTAACTTATATAATATCCTTCTTTATTCAATGATTTTGGCTATGTATTGTTTATCCTCTCCCATCTGGAAATGGGGTGAGAGTTACAACATAGACTTGGGGACTCCATTGAGATTTCAGGTTCGGTTTGTGAAAAAAATGTTATTAGAGCCTAGGTCTTATGTTTCCAATTAATTCCATAAGTTTTTGATGTGATGATATTTCAAAGTTTTATCTACGTTGATATTTCAAAGCTTTCTGTGTGCTGATTCTTTACTCTAACATTGGCTGCTAACTTAAGTGTGGGCAGATTTCTTTCTTCTTAAACCAACTTTCTAATCATCCTATTTTCAGAATGGCTAGTAAACGAAGAGGTAACGTGGGTACTAGTTCAAGTGGGGGTGATGATCAAGATCCACAACTTGATGGAGTTTACCAAGCATTAGGAGAGATGGCTGCAATGATGCAACAATCACAATCAGTGCCATAACAATCTGAAGTACAACAGAACACCCGTAGCATTAAGAAGTTCAAGAAGCTTGGACTTACTGTTTTCAAAGGAACGACCGATCCGATAGAAGCACAAGCATGGCTAGATTCCTTGGAACACATCTTCGAGGTGATGGAAGTAGATCAAAAAGAGAAGGTTCGTTTTGCCGTATTCATGTTAGAAGGCGAGGCGAGAAGGTGGTGGAAATCCGTCGTAGAGATAGCACCAATTCAAACTTGGACCGACTTCAAGGTGAGATTTTATTTGGAGTATTTTCCTAAAACTATTAGAAAGGAAAATGAGCGGGAATTTATGAAGCTAGAACAAGGATCCATGACCGTGCCAGAGTACGCAACAAAGTTTACGGAGTTATCTCAATTTGCCACATATGCAGTAGATGAAGTGGAAAAGAAGGCATTCAGGTTCGAAAGCGGACAAAGGCCTAGCATCAAGAGTAGACTGGTCGTACATTCACGAAGTACCACAAGGTGGTTGATTGCGCTCGCAAGGTGGAGAAGGATATACAATAATTTCATAGGATTCAAGACCTGAAAATATGAAGGGTACTGACGAACACTCCACACTTTACTCAAAATATGAAGGGTTACAACTGTGGGAGGAATGGACACCATAAAAAAGATTGTCAGTTTTCAAAGAGCCAACGACAAAACTCATTACAAGAGCCACAACAGTAGCAAGCTCAACAAGGGAAGGTTTACACCATAGAACCACAAAAGGATGAAGTGATTGAAGGAATTCAGCAAGAGATGAAATTTTGCTGAAACATATTCAAGGTAAGTGTCTCAACTTTTCTGGTTAGGGTAATTGAATTTCGAGGACAAAATTTTCTTAAGGATGATAGAATGTAATAACCCAAAAAATGAAAATAAAAAAAATATAAGGTTAATGTGTAAATAATAAGAAATTAGGATTAATTTAAAATTTTAGTATTAGCCGTCATGTTTGACTTTGACCGATTGTAATTGGTGGGTTGTACCATAGGAAACTAGGTGCATCACACACAATCATAACTCTCTTAAGTTATGACATGTGGCTAAAATCTTGTAGGGATCTCTAAATATGAAATCAATGGCTAGGATATTGTACTAACTTTCAATATAAGATTAATGGCTAAGATTTAATATAAGTAAATAGAAACACTCCCTATCAGAAGGAATTCAAATAAAACAGTAAATAGCAACCTGCTAAGAATAAGAGACTAAGTCAAAGATATAGAATTAGTAAGTATTCTCTACAAACTAGAATAGAAATAAAGATAGGATTCTAGAATATAAATCAACGGCTAAGATCTTGTAGGAGCCTTCAATCTCCAATTAATGGCTGAGATTTAAAACTAAGAATTAAAAGGTATTCTCTACAAACTAGAATAGCAAGTATTCAAACTAAAGCTGGGATTCTAAAATGGAATTAGTAAGAAATCAATAATAGAAAGAAACCCATTTTAGCTGGAAAACTAATCTAAGGGCTAAGATTCAAAATAACCAAATAATGGCTGAGATTAAGAGTCCATAGTTACTAATCCTAGAATTCCAACGTGCTTATATAAACACAAGGTTGTGGGAGTTTGATTCATCACTTGAAGAAGAAGAAGAAGAGCAAGAGATGTAATTCTCTGCACTGACCTTCAAATCAAGGTAAGTATTCAAGTCTAACTGTACTTTTGATTGAATTAGGAGTACAAAGTTACTTTCATTGTGTATGAAGTATTTTAATGGTTTTTATTAAGTTCTCTAAGTTTAATGGTGGGATATGATAAATATGAATTAAATTATGATTTATAATGTTTGTTTATTGGGTTTTTTACAGAATTCAAAGTTAAGGGGGGTTACTTTACAAGGTTTGTGATTAGAGTTGAAGAGGAGACAAAAACAAGCCAATCAGACCAAATCACAAATATTTAGCCCCTGGTTTTTTCACTGAAGCCTCACTCGGCATGCCGAAGGCACGCTGAGCGTTACAGAAGATATTTTAAGCCCAGGTTTGTTTACCGTTCCCCAACTCGACCCGCCGAATGCACGTTGAACCTGATAGTATGACATGGATCCCAAAAACCAAGAAATCCCCAGCTTGGATTCGGTGACCTCCTCGGTGCGCCGAAGGTATGCCAAGACCCACTCGGCGACCCCTCGGCTCGCCGAAAATTGTAATTGCGGTCCGTTTGATTTGAAATCTCACGTGTTTACCTACTTTGATGTCATTAAGTTGATTATGATGTTAATTTTTCTCAAATGAGATTATTTCTTATGCTTACTTCTTTATGGACCTATTGGCTATATTTGATGGACATTTGATATTTTGATATGCTTCATATTGTGTGCTTATTCATTGTTCAGCATGTTAATTAGTCTTATTAGACATTGTACACATGATTTGTATGCGTAGTTAATGAGCACTTACTCACTTGCACATCAATATGCTTCGTCACCATGAATTTGGTCTAAAAGCTACACCCTTTGCTTGTAAATCCATACTTCTGGATCCTTAAGGTTACAATGAGAGTGTCATGATCTGGAAATCGTGATAGCTAAGGAGACTGATATTTTTATGTGTTGAGGGAACGTACATCCCAATAGACCATTTAAATTGTTTACTTCTGTGGTGAGGGATATGTTCTATGTGATGATGCCAATAAACCCATTATAATTTATTTTCTCCCATGGTGAGATATATGTTCTATGTGATGAACCCAAGAGACTTGTGGAAAGATGATAGGTGAGGATAGCGAAGTCCAATATGTGAATCATATGAGTGTAACTTTGTTAGTATGTAGGCTAATGTATGGTTCTCAAAGGAAGTTCTAGGTGATGCCTTGAGAGTTGTCCCTAAGATTGGAAATAAGGTGAGGGGATTGTGCCCTCTAGGTCAAAACCCCTAGAAACTATGATGTACACATAGAGTAATCTACTATTTCTGCCATGTATTGGGGGATGGTTTCTAAGTGAGCATCCTTATGTAGTACGATTGAGATCATATGTGGAACCTACAATAACCGAATGCTATACAGTAAACGACATACATATTGCATATTGGATTGATTGTCTTAAATCACATGTGGTAATTATACTTACTAGGTGCACAACATGCATTAATAATTGAACCAACATATTATATTGCATCATATTGCATCCTTATTCATATCACATACTCATCACATATTTATTGCATGTCAATCACTCATTATATATTTGTCGTATATTGATCACATCTTACATATTCATTGCATATTGATCACATAATATATGATTCAATTGTTTATTGTTTATATGGATTACCATTGAAGAGTGGGATTGTCCTTACTTCAATCTTAAATATTGTTAGTCTTGTTTACTTACAAAGCTAGTGTAGCTTATGCTTTTGAGCACAACATATTTCAAGACCTATAAATGATGGACACAAGGACCATGAGGACTAAGATGGAAGAAAAGGATGTTTTGAAGATATTAAATTTCATTACGTTTTAATCGATGATTTTAATAGATCTTGTAGTAGGGTATTTGCTGTAATTCAGTACTTTGATTTTCAGTAGTTAATAGGGATTGATTTGCAGCATGAGACTAGTATTATTTTATTTCCACTGTTTTCTGTTTGAAGGATGTTATGTGATGGATATTATCTTAATAATATTACTTTTCTATAACTTTAACTTATATAATACCCTTCTTTATTCAATGATTTTGGCTATGTATTGTTTATCCACTCCAATCTGGATATGGGGTGAGAGTTACAACCTAGGCTTGGGGATTCCATTGAGATTTCGAGATTTGGTTCGTGACACCCGCCAAGGACGCGTTAATAAGAGTAGCTCGACCTACTTGGGTTAGCAGGTGGGACTTCCATCCAGCGAGGCGCCTGTTCAATTTGGTCATGAGGTCGTTGAAGACATTCTTGGACATTTCCCCCGTACAAATGGATAGTTCAAATAGTTTTTTATATTCTATTTCCAAGGGATGCCAAAAATATTAACAATAGAGGCCTCAGCCTATCCCACCAGATTAGGGCTTGTGTGTATAGTGAATTTATCATAGTTCAACAATTGACCAGTCACTTCACAATAGCACTTAATGATACTGAGTATACTAGTGCATTCTCTGGGATCTGACTACCAAAAAAATCAGCAGGTCATCAACATGCATTAAGTGAGTTATCGGGGAAGCATTCCTACTGATTTTAATGTCATGAATACTCTAAGACAACTAAGTCTGGTCTAGGTCCGAAGACAGGACTTGTTGGCAAAGTATGAAAAGGTAAGGTGATAACGGATCACCTTGCCAAAGTCCACATTGGGCCTTGATAAAGCCCGTAGGACTACTATTTATAAGCACACTGTAAGATACAGTGGATACGCAAAACATGATGAGTTGCACCCATTCATGATGGAAACCCAGCCCGTCAGGTGCAATCCAAAAGGGCCCAGTTTAGCCTGTCATAGGCTTTACTGAAATTGAGCTTAAGGGCACAAAGATCTTGCCTACCTGTTTTCTTCAGCCTCATTATGTGGAAACACTGTTGCGCAACTAAGATGTTGTTGTTAATAGATCGGTTGGGCAAAAGGGCACTCTCGGCCGACCCAACATACTTATTGATGATAGACCTCTTGCGATTAACCATGACACCAGACACAATCTTATAAACAAAATTGCAAAGGCTAATCGGCCGGAATTCCCCCACAACTCTTGGGTTTTCGACTTCAGGAATGGGAGTAATGTAGGTATGGTCAAGTTAATTAGGGACGAAGCCAGTGATAAAAAAAATTCTTGACCAAATCGCAAACTTCCTCGCCGACAGTGCTCCAATAGTTTTTATAGAAAACACTTTGAAACCCATCGGGTCCAAGTGATTTCAATGGTCCCAGCTGATTTACCACGGTCCAAATTTCTTCATCAGTGACTGGTTTAAGTAAGGCCTCATTATCCTAATTGGCACCGTGGTATGAATGTTCCCTAATTAGGAGAACTGATCAACGATGCTTTGGTAGTTGTAAAGATTTGTAAAATAATTGACAAAGACCTCTTCAATCTTTTCATGCTTAGTAAGCTCAACCTTTTGCTCATCTTTAATGGCTAGGATAAGATTTCTCTTTCTCTTGTTTAAGCTTGTCTAGTGGAAAAATTTAGTGTTCACATCTCCATTTTTTATCCACTGGACACGAGATTTCTGTGCCTAATGGATCTCTTGCTGTTTTTGGATTTGAAGATATTCACACTGGATTCTTTTTTCTTTGGACCTAAGATCCTGGTTCAGGTTACGGGTCAGCTCTTCCTGATTAGAGTTAAGCTCGTTTAGGAGGGAGTTATTTATGTTCCCTATGGTCTCCCTATTCCATTTTTTGAGATCAACAACTAATATTTCAAGTGTCGCATTAAGAGATGGAAATCTACGGCAATGATGTGCAGTAACCCAAGAACTTTCAATCACATGGCCACATAAGGCTTCCGAAACCCAAAATGCTTCAAATTGGAAAAGCCGAGGACGGTTAGGTCTTCGAGGGTTTAATTGAACAAGCAAAGGGTAATGGTCTGACTTGATAATAGGGCCATGCCTGATGAGAGCATTAGGGTAACGATGAGCCCACTGGGGGTTACAAAGGCCCCCTATCAAGGCGCTCAAAGATTCTACCTAACCCTTGTCTTCCATTAGTCCAGGTAAATCTAGGCCCTTTAAATGGTAATTCCAATAAATTGCAAGCATTAAGGAAATTAAAGGAACGAGAAAAATCAATCACCTTGATTGGCGCACCTCCCCTTTTTCCCAATTGGTTAATTTCAATGTTGAAGTCTCTTACTAGTAACCAAGGCAGGGCATTGCTCGTAGCAAAACTTACCAACTCGTCCCACTGTTTACTCTGAATGTGTCCTACAGAACTATTATGTACAAAGGAAATGGTCCAATGTTCATTACAATTTTTAATTAACATGTGGATGACCCAACTATTAACAGATAAAATTTCTAAACTAATATCCTTCCTCCACATGATCCAGTATCCTTCCGCATGTCCCTATGCATCAACGACAAAAAAACTATCAAACCCAAAACGACTTGCACTCCTTTCCGAGCTCTTAGCAGTTGCCAAGGTTTCTGAGAGGAGTACAAGGTCAGGCCTACTCTTAATAATCGTCCTTTTCAGGTGACATTTTATCAAGGGTCAGCCAACTAATCCACGCCAAAATATTCATGGCGGTTTCTTAGGAAGAGAGGATTTAGGAGATTGAATTTGGCTAAATCTAGTTTTAGTACAAATTGGGCTTAATTCGAATGCTGGGCACTTCCCTTTTGTTTTTTTTTTGAAATCCAATCCCTTCACTCCTTCATGAGTATGCATGTCCATCAGGTATAGGGTTATGTGTCTACTGGTCCAGGTATGACGAGCTCGACTCGTCCATAGCGGGTCTTGGTTCGGGTGTGGGTCCATTGCTGTTTGGTCTGGGTATACAATCGGGTCTATATGGATTAGTTCGACCCACTCAGGAAGGTCAGGCCAGATGAAGCATGGTGCACCAAGGTCTGGGTTCCTCCCGTCATGTGAAATCGTGTGGTGAAGATTAGAAAAGAGAGAAATATTAGAAAATAAGATTCTAGGCCTTTATTTATTTTTTTAAAAGTCTAAGAAAATGAAGTGCCCGGTACCAAAGTTGCTGCCCTCAGTGCCAGCTGTAAAAAAGAAGGAATTATGACATTTAGAGATAGGCCTAGGGTTAGGGAAGCTGTCACCCTCGCTACACTCATCCTTGACAGATTTGTCACACAAAAAAAGAGCCCCAGAGTTGTTAGACTGCGCAAGGCAGTCACCTGTCTAGTCAAATAGGCTGTCCCCAACGGCACTCAAGCCGAAATGGAGACACGCTTGACTCAACAGGGCCGGCTTAGCAGCGCCAACGAGCACATGCCAATGAGCCAACTCTGCTTTCCATCAACACAGACAACCTGGTTCCCGATGATCAGCTCTTTACCAGGGTCCCCTTCCTTCTCACTTCTTGGGTTTGAATCGAAAATGGTTAAGAATATCAGCCGAGAAAGGGTATTTTCTCCTGATAGGGTGAACTTCATATTTGTGCTATACATTGGTTGCCCCACAACTTGAATATCATTTTTAAGTCAAACAACTTAGGGCATTCACTAATGGCATGCCCTAACAAGCCACATGAAATGCAGAAAGAAGGAAGGAGCTCGAAGAAGAAACTCAGCCATAGGTCCTTACCATTTAGACCCAAGTAAATGTGACAACCCAAACAAAAATAATACGGTTAATGTATAAAAAATAATAAGAAATTATGGGTTAATTTAAAATTTTAGTTTTACCTATCATGTTTGACTTTTGACCGATTGTGATTGGTGGGTTGTACCATAGGAAACTAGGGGCATCACACACAATCATAACTTCCAAAGTTATGATATGTGGCTAGGATCTTGTAGGGATCTCTAAATATAAAATCAATGGCTAGGATCTTGCAGTAACTTTCAATATAAGATTAATGGATGACATTTAATATAAGAAAATAGAAACACTCCCTATTAAAAAGGATTCAACTAAAGAAGTAAATAGAATAAGAGACTAAGTCAAAAATAAGGAATTAGTAAGTATTCTCTACAAACTAGAATAACAACTATTTAAAACAAAGACTAAGATTCTAAAACAAAATTTGTAAGAGATCAACAATAGAAAGTAACTAATCTAAAGCCTAAGAATCAAACTAATTAATCTAAGGGCTGAGATTGAGATTCCATAGTTTCTAATCCTAGAATTCCTAAGTGCCTCTATAAACACAAGACTTTAGGAGAATGATTCATCACTTGGAGAGGAAGAAGAAGAAGATCAAGAGGTGTATTTTTCTACCCCAACCTTCAAACAAAGGTAAGTATTCAGGTCTAACTCTATTTTTGATTCAAATTGGAGTACAAGGTTACTTTCATTGTGTATGAAGTATTTTAATGGCTTTTTGTTAAGTTTTCTAAGTTTAATGGTAGGACATGGTAAGTATGAATTTAATTATATTCTATCATGTTTATTTATTGGGTTTTGTGCGGAATTCAAGGTTTGGGGGAGTAACTTAACCAAGTTTTATGATTAGAGTTGAAGGAAAGACAAAAACAAACCAAATCACGATGTTTAGCGGCCTCCTCGGCTCGCCGAACAGTTCGCCAAACAGCCCAGAAACCCCTTGACTCACCCTCAGCTCGCTAAGAGCACACCGAGCCCCAATGGTGGATTATTGATCCCCTAGATTTGTCACCGAGGCCCAACTCGGCACGCCCCTGCTCGGCGACCCCTCGGCTCGCCGAAAAAGACCAAGTTGGTCCAATTGCTTCGAAATTTCATGTACACACGTATTTTGACCTCATTAGACTTATTTTAACATTACTTTTACTCAAATATGCTTATTTCTTATAGTCACTTCTTTATTGATCCTTTGGCTATGTTTGGTGACCATGTGATATTTTGATATGTTTCATATTACTTGTTTATTTATTGTCCAGCATGTTAGTTAGCCATATTACACATTGTACACATTATTTGTATGCCTAGTTAATGAGCACATTCTCACTTACACGTCATTATGCTTTATGACCATGGATTTGGTCTAAAAGTCACACCCTTAACATGAATCCATGCTTTTGGAATTCATGATAATCATGAGAGTATTATGATCTAGAAATCATAATAGGTGATGAGACTTATATTTCGTGGAGTTCAGGGACTGATCATCCCAATAGATCTATTTTGATTCTTGTCTTGCGAGATGAATGCCCGTCTTGTTGGATGGATGACCGAGCGAAATTCTGTTAGTAGATCTGTTTGTGTATGACTCACAAGGAACAATTCACATTGGTGAAGCCCTAGGATTTTTCCCTATGATTGGAAATAAAGTGAGGAAATTGGGACCTCTAGGTCTCAAATCCTAGAAACTATGTTGCGCACATGGTATAACCCCATATTTTGGCCGTGTATTCGGAGGATGGTTTTCATCTTGTTTAGCCGGGGTTTGATCTGGTATCAAACATACATTAAACGAATACTATACAACATGAATATTAGATTGTTTGTCTTCAATCACATGTGGTGATCTTACTTTCTAGGTGCACAACATGCATTAATAACTGAATCAACCCATTTGCATTACATTGTATATTACATCTTATTGCATCATTATTCACATATTTACTGCATATTAATCACACATCATATATTTATCACATATTATATGTTTTACTTGCATATTGGCGCATATCTCATGATTTACTCATTTAATGGTTATATGGTTTATCATTGAAGAGTGGCATTGTCCCTACTTCAATCTTAAATATCGTTATCCCTGTTCACTTACAAAGCTAATGAAGCTTACGCTTCCGAGCACAATATATTTCAGAACCTTAAGATGATGGACATAAGGACTAAGATGGAGGACAATGATGTTTTGAAGACATTAGCTTTCATTAGGGTTTTATTCGATGATTTCAATAGATCTTATAATAGGGTTTATTTGTTGTAATTTAGTACTTTGATTTTCAGTAGTTAATAGGGATTGATTTGAAGCATGAGACTAGTGTTATTTTTTCTCCGTCTATGACTTTAACTTATATAATATCCTTCTTTATTCAATGATTTTGGCTATGAATTGTTTATCCACTCCCATCTGAATATGGGGTGAAAGTTACAACCTAGACTTGGGGACTCTATTGAGATTTTCAAGTTTGATTCGTGACAAAAATAGTATCAAAGCCTATGTTTTATGTTTTCAATCAATTCCAAAAATTTTTGTATAATGATATCCTAGAAGTTTTCTCCGTAATGATATTTCAAAATTTTTTTGTGTGTTGATTGTTATTACTAACATTGGATTCTATCTTAAGTGTGGAAAGATTTATTTCCTCTTAGACAGATTACTATTCATTATACTCATCCCGGAAGGAACAAGTTTTACGCAACGAGGGCATACTGAGGTTGAGGAAATTTTGGAATAATCATGAACGATTCGAAGCAACAAGGGAACTAGGAGCGGATATTCAAGGTAAGTGTCTCAACGTTCCTGGTAAAGTAAGCGAATTTCTAGGACATAATTTTCTTATGGAGGGTAGATTGTGATAACCCAAACAAAAATAATATGGTTAATGTGTAATAACAAGATATTAAGGGTTAGTTTAAAATCGTAGTTTTAGCTGTCATGTTTGACTTTTGCCCGATTGTAATTGATGGGTTGTACCATAGGAAACAAGGTGCCTCAAACACAATCATAACTTCTAAAGTTATAACATGTGTCTAGGATCTTGCAGGGATCTCTAAATATGAAATCAATGGCTAGGATCTTGCAGTAACTTTCAATATAAGATTAATGACTGACATTTAATATAAGGAAATAGAAGCACTCTTTATTAAAAAGGATTCAAATGAAGAAGTAAATAGAATAGGAGACTAAGTCAAAGATAAGGAAATAGTAAATATTCTCTACAAACTAGAATAACAACTATTTAAAACTAATACTAGGATTCTAAAACAGAATTTGTAAGAGATCAACAATTGAAAGTAACTAATCTAAAGGCTAAGAATCGTACTAATTAATCTAAGGGTTGAGATTGAGAGTCCATAGTTTATAATCTTAGAATTCCTAAGTGCCTATATAAACACAAGACCTAAGGAGATTGATTCATCACTTGGAGAGGAAGAAAAAGAAGAAAAAGAGCAAGAGGTGTAATTCTCTACACCAATCTTAAAACCAAGTTAAGTATTCGGGTCCAACTCTATTTTTTTATTCAAATAGGAGTACAAGGTTACTTTCATTGTGTATGAAGTATTTTAATGGCTTTTTGATAAGTTTTCTAAGTTTAATGGTAGGACATGGAAAGCATGAATTTAATTATATTCTATGATGTTAATTTATTTGGCTTTGTGAGGAATTCATAGTTAGGGAGAGTTACTTAACCAAGTTTTATGATTAAAGTTGAAGGGAATGCAAAAACAAGTCAAACAGAACAAATCGCGATGTTTGGTGTGCGCCGAACAGAGTGCTGAACAACTCACTACCCTTAAATAGAATCATTAATTTAATTTTCTAGTTTATAGTTGAATTAATACAATTAAAGGGGTATATTTATAATTATCTTATATTGGCTTCGGGGCTAATGTGTTATTACCTTTACAAAGGGGTAATAACTGAAATTTAGAAACTTTAATCCATTAGCCAAAACGTGAACAACAAACTTACTTCCATTAGCTGAAATTTAGTCAGTAAGAATTGCTTTGGTTAGTGGACTAACTAACTTAGCTAAACAAAGTAAATTAAACTACCCTATTAACTCTTGACTTGGGAAAAGGAAGAGACAACCTTTGTCTTAAAAAGACAAAGGGAACGGCTAGGAGAGTACACCTGCGATCTTGAGTGGTTTCTGCAGAAAAGAAAGAGGACTGATAAGGAAGAAGAAAGAAGGAAGACTGATTCCAGAAAATCTGAGAAAGTACTAGGTAAGTAGTTTATCTGGCCTTCCAAAATAATTATGTGGTTAAATTTACTAGTTTACTGTTGATTTGGTTTATGAACATGATTTATCAAACTTATATGTAGATTTCCATGTTTTGTGAATAGTAAAATTTTCCAAAAAATGAAGTACTTAGTGATATTAGAAACTGGATTGTTTATGTTTGATTTTCAAAGAATTAATTTGATGTTATGAAATAAATGAATATTTTTATGATTAGGTTCATATATGGTTGTGTTTTGAATGCTAGCATGTTTTTAAATGATTCTGTATGTAAATTGGATGCATGAAATACTCTTCTTTTATTCTGGAAAATTACAATACATATGCCAATCTGAACTATCGATTTTATAACAAATGTAAATAATTTTTATAATTTTTTACACTTTATTTAGATTCTCATATTCGTTAGGAAGACGCCGAAATAAGTTAGAGGCGATTCCGATGTATATTTAAAACGATATGGCCAATATAGTGACTATTGGTCGAAGCAGAAATATAGCTCAGAACACTGGTACTGGGCAGTGCGATCGAGTACAATGCGATCGAGCGCAAGTGCGATAGAGCGCAGTTCCTGCGGGATCGAGCACAGTTTCAAAGAACACAGATTAAACAGAATTAACCCTATATATGTGTGAATCAGATTGTAACCATTCCTCAAGGATACAGAGAGTTGTGATTACCCACTTATCGTAGTGGATGGATTTCCCATTTATATGGATGGATTACCCAGTTATGTGGATGGATTTCCCACATATGGATGTGGATGGATTACCCACCGGTGAGGTGAAGGGATGACTAGAATTCTTATGTAATGACTGGAGTTGTGAAAGGGAATACCTATGATGTGTTCCATTGGATTACTTGCGTGTATGAACGCGTAAGTAACTTTCACGAGAACATATCATTTGTATATCCAAAGCATCATAGGAATGCTTATGAGGTCTTCTATTCGATTACTTGCATGTATGTGCGCGTAAGTAGCTGCCACGGAATTACATCATTTGGATTCCCTCGGATAGGCATTCATGCTATGATTGTTGAAAGGTTAGGTGTTCCTTGGAAAGAAAGATGTTTGGGTTGCCTATTCCCATAGGTTGAAATTCCTACAAAAGAGTAGAGATGGTGGCCGTGGAACCATGGGTTAGTGCCCGGATCAGCAAGGGGGCTTGCCGGTTGTTCCTGGAACATATGTTTCGAACTGGATAACCTGAGGACACTTAGCACGACATCTGATTATACGTGCATTACTTGCATATCATATTGTGTTCATTGGATGAGCATCTTAGAGTATGTATTTCACATTCATACTCACCATATCATATCATATCATAGTTTATATTGTTTATCGTATTACTGGTCTATCAGACGATTTTCAAATCATATTATCATTGTATGTTAACTGGATCATGCTCGTTGAGTATTCTATACTCATGCAGTTTTTCATGACTGCAGATTGATATAGTACTTACAGACGAGGGGACTTGGACGTGTGATTACAGATGGATTTTTAGATTTCATATTTGATTTAGACATTATTTTTATTGGATGTACGGCTCTTCTGAAGCCTTTGATGTTATTATGTTATATACTCTGATGTAATAGTTAGTAATTATTTCAGCTTTTGTCACTCTGACTTATTATGAGTTAAATTGAGGGCTTTCTCATGCCTTGTTCGATATTTGATATCCGCGGTCCAAAAATGGATCCCGAAGGTTGCACCTCGTGATCTGTGCCTTTCCATATAGGGATGTGAGTCATGAGATCTGGGGTGTGACAGATTGGTATCCGAGCAATGGTTTTCATAACAGAGTTAGAAGATGAGAAAACTTAGATTTAGAAACACATAGAAACCAGAAGTTAGGTGGAGAAACTTAGAAATGTTTTCTTAGGATTGTGTGTTGATTGCTTTATGTGATTGTATGTTTGTTTGCATGTGAACATTAGGATAGAAGTAGGATTAGAGACTCATGAACTTTGTGGTGAAATTGTTGATGGCAGGAAGGTGGGGTAAATCCTTTGCAGATGGAGCATCATCTTCCGGTACTAGATATGAGAGTGAACCTCGACTAGAGGAACTATATCATATACTGGGAGATATGGCTGCCATACAGCGCGATCAGATGTTGAGGGCAGAGGATAGGCAAATGATTGCCGCTGCAGCACCTACGTCTTGGCTGGAACGGTTTCAGAAGTTGTCACCACCTACCTCCGATGGTGTGGGAGGACCGCAGATAGTCCAGAACTGGTTACTTGACATTGAGAGGATCTGCAGGACGATGAACTGTCCTGAGGATGAGCAGAAAAAGCTTGCCACCTTTATGCTGAAAGGTGAAGCACTGCACTGGTGGAGAGGAATCATGTAGGAGCAATGCCTTGGAGTACTTACAGGAGTAGATTCCTGGATACTTTTTAACCTAGTAGTTATCGCCGATAGATGACGCTAGATTTCATGAGGCTAGAGCAAGGAAATTAGACTGTGACCCAGTATGAGACCAGCTTTGCCAGGATGTTCTGGCATGCACCGCCCATGGTGGCAGAGGAGGCAGACCGAGCAGCTAAGTTTGACGAGGGACTTCGACCAGCAATTAGGTCCAGAGTAATACCACAACGACTCAAGACTTATTCAGAGGTCTTGGAGTGTGCCAGGCATGTAGAGTGTGATCTGGATAGATCTTTTGGACAAAGGGATCAGTAGCCTAGACAGGACCGAGGAGGACATTTCCATCCCTATCTCCAGGGACAAGGATCAGATAGGCGCCACAGGGGAGATGACCGACAGAGGAGAGCACCTCCACCTGATACACTACAGTTGCACCAGTGACAACTAGTACTAAGCCACATCCACCACCATCACAACAGAACCAGCAGTAGCAGGTCAGACGAAGGGATTCACGCGTGTGCTACAACTGTGGCAAGCCGGGCCATCTTCAGAAGGATTGTAGGCAACGTCAGCGTCAGAC
>JAUPMG010278202.1:0-18663 GCA_031762675.1 Pachysandra terminalis | reverse complement strand
AGAAAGTGCGACATCCGGAGACAAGTTGTTAATGCCGATGCTCTGAGCAATGACCTCAATCGTCTCCTTAGGCACAACACTCATCTTTCTTTATGATCTATTACAAATTTCACACTGCAGAAACCTCCCACAAAATTCTGTCACACAATGTAGTAATGCATCTTAGAAGTGAGGAAAATGAAAAACTAAATTTTTATTTTTTTGATCGATAAGAGTATTGATGCATTATTATAAATGTGTAAAAAGGGAATGACTCTATTTACACAAAGAGAAATAGCGAAAAAGGAGATAGCCGCTACATGGAATTACATATCCCAAATATCCCTCTGTTATATATAAGATCTAAATACAAGACAGCCTTCAATTCTGGATGCTTTGAAGCCCAATAAAAAAGGTGGAGACGGTACTCCTTGGGAAGCTGTTGAATCTCGTTCAGTACCTTCACAAAACCTTCTATTTACTCTCCACGAAGAGACCAGCATATTACATATGGGCACGTAACTCAAAGTATCTTCCTCTACTCTTATTCTTCTTTCAAACCCCAAGAAGCCAGTACATTCTCCAAGCACTTTGTTGTAGCCAGAGCATGTCAAATTTGTTTAAAAAGAAAGACCACAAAGCTGATGCCATTTCACAATGAATGAGAAGAAAAAACTAATTAGAACAGCAGTAAGATTGTTTTGGGATTAGACAATTTACAGAGTAGAGGCTGGCACTTGGCATCTAGATGTTGCTTATGTTTGAAGGCAGAGGGGACCGTGGATCATATGTTTCTCTTCACTGTGAATTCTCCAGATTTTTGTGGGATACTATTTTGGACAGATTCAATTTACCTTGGGTGATGCAGAAAGGATTGAAAGAGGCCCTCTCGAGTTGGGGTTGGAAGAAGGGGAAAGTAGGAAGGAGGAGGAGTTCCATCCTTTGGATCTTAAGCCCGGCGGCTATTGTATGGTCGATCTGGAGAGAAAGGAACTGCAGGATCTTTGAGGGAAAGGAGGCGTCATTACAGAGGGTGGCTGAGTGGGTTCTTTCCATGATCTTTTTATGGGCGTCTAATTATATAGTCTTTAAAGAGATGAATTTAATTGCAAGTGGGGTCTTTGTTGGGACTTATGAGTTGTTTACTTGTATAGGGGATGTTTTTTCAGTCTTGTATACTTGTACAGTTCTTATTTTCTTTTTTATATATACATAAATCACTTTTACTGATCAAAAAAAAAAATTTAATTGGTAACGTAACGAAAGCCACACCAAATAACCATATGGGCTAACTTCAAATCACCAAAAACATACCGTTTTGAACTTTATTCTTCCATTCTTCAACTACAGACCATGAGAAAATCTTTATTCCAATGATAACATAGTGGATTTTTAGAAAGAAAAAAGCAACAATATCTGTCTTTTAATTCACAAACCAACAAAAGGTGTAAAGATTAAGAAAGAAAAAATCTAATAAAGTCCTGGAAACAGAGATTATTCACAGAATTTTACGTTGATTGAAGTAGAAAGAAACTCCATAGGAAAGGAATAAAAATAAAAAAATAACAAATTGCAACATTATGATACTAAACAGAACAATAAGCAATGAAGATACCTGCAAGCAGGAAATCAAGGTTCTAGGGTTTTGAAGAGAAGCAATGGCCCAAGTTAGGGTGTGGGAGAAACCTACTGATCTTACTATTTAATTCGTCGTTTATATCTGGAAAGTGTGAATAGAAAGGAACAATTGATTTTTATAACACAAACCCAACTCCTTTAATCAAACAGACAAATTAAACCTAATACTTATTAAACAGGATGAATGTTCCAGATTTAAGAAAATAAAATACTAGAAAAACTTCTAACTTCCATTGCTATAAGAACAACGAACCAAAACCCTAATCTTCTAACTAAAATTCAACTTAATATCAATACATTCCATCTTCTTCATTCAAATTTAAGAGAAGTTAAGAGCAGAAAATTTGAGAAAGATAGGCGGAGAGAACTCACGGAAGCAGAATTGAGAGAGGAGAGAACGTTTGGACGGTCGATGTTGCGTTGATGTTGGTGTAATCGGTGACCACCATGGGAGGTGTAAGAGATCGGCCTCGATTCCCGCTAATTCCTAGCTCAAGAATTGTAAAAACAGTAGTTCTTCTTTGCGACTTCTCCTTGTCGGCACTGCGTTTGGCACCGTTAATATAAGTGCTTATTATAGCTTCTACCTCATTAAAGCATTTATTTAAATCAAAAGTAATTTTTTTTTTTTTTTTACAAAAACAAATCAAAGTATGTTTGATAATAAACCTAATGGGCAAGTTTGTACCTATAAACACCGGCTTGCGTCCACCCAACTGTGCATCAATACTTGACACGTGTCTATTATTGGTGCACGTGATGGGTAGTGCGCCCGTTAAATTGAATTTTTATTTAAAAAAAAAAGAAAAGAAAACAGAAAACGAAAAATAAAAAACGAAGAGGGAAGAGGGAAGAATAATCCTCTTTTTTGCCATTTTTCACTCTTCCTCTCCTACCACTCTCAACTTCTATTTCTCACCAGTTCCGGCCATAATCAACCTGCTGAACCTCCTCATCGCAACCTACAAGTTTGCAAACATCTGCTCCGGAACCTACAGGTTTCCTTGCCGATTTGCTTCTATCAGATTGCTCTACCGTCAGCTTCTTCTCCGATTAGAGCTTGAATACTAGCGCTCCTTCTCCGATTAGAGCTTGTGACTGCTTTCCTTCCATTACATTTAATAGCTGCTTTATCAAAAGCCCTGATTTCCAGCTCCGGTGGAATCCGCTTGATAGAAAGAAAGATCTCTTCCCTCTCTTTGTTTTTTGTTTTTTTTTTTCAAAAAACAAAAGTGACCGTTTGTCACGTGTCCCGTTAGGTTAAGCGCACCACTCATCACGTGTGCACCAACGGATACGTGTCACATGTTCATTGTTAGTGCACAGTTGGGTGGACCATAAATCGGTGTAGACGATGTGAGCCGCTCACGGAGAAATTCGCTGAGGGCAACTTCTTTTTATCACTTATATGGAGAAGTTGTTTTCCAAATCATGGTTATTAGGACGCCGTTTGTTGTAGCTTCTAAGGACCAGGAAGCCCTTCCTAGATCTAAAAGGACTTCCTATCCAATGTTTTGGTGTTTGTAGACACTTTTGAAAGCTGCTTTGGATGGAAGGGTTTCTTTAGAAAGCCTATTTTGGAGAAATAAGTACGGGGCTGCTTTTGAAAAATCCGTTTGAAGAAGCGGTAAGCCATATTCTAAATTTAATTATAACTTTTAAAATAACAAAATTAACCTTTAATTTCTATTACACGTTCTTTTAAAAAAACAAAAGTACCCATCAAGCCTAAAGTTATGTATAAAGCATCCTTTTATATACTTTTTTTCACCAAACATAATTTTTATCTAATGACTAATTCAATGATCGTTTGAACAAGTCCCTTCTCCTTTCTATTTGTAAGAAGCTACGGCAAACAGGCCCTAAAAGCATTTGCCTAGGCGTTTTCTTAACGGTTTAAGTGACGCTCGCCTAGGTTGAGTATGCCTAGACCTGTGTTTTAAAAATTGGAATGGCGAATTACAAGGACTTTGACCGATTCGAGTGACTCGATGATTCAAACACAGGGACTCGGTGAGTCAGATTAAAAACATTAATTTTTAATTAATCACTATTAGAAAATAACAAATATCGTAAAAATATAAATTAGAGAACGAAGATTGAAAATAGGGCGAATCGTTCTAAAATTTTGTGATAATAATAGAGCATTTGGATATAATGCTTACTTGAATGCCTTTTTTTTATTTTATTTTGTTGGGATATAAATATTTTATGATGTTTGAATGTTTATACACAATTTACTGATAAAAAAAATTATGATATAAATGTTTATACACACTTTACTAATAAAAAAGATTTGTAATGTGTGAATATTTACACTTTATTGATCAAAATTTTGTGATGTATGAATTTAAAAAAAATAATTATGATATGTAAATGTTTATGCACACTTTATTGAACAAATTTTTTTTTGTGAAGTGTGAATATTTATACACGCATTATTGATAAAAAAAAATAATGTAATTTGTAAATGTTTATACACTTTACTGATAAAAAAAAAAGTTTGTTGTTTGAATGTTTATACATACATTACTGATCAAAATTGTGATGTGTGAACGTTTATACACATTTTATTGATCAAAATTTGTGATCAAGCATAGATGTTAATCAATATTTCAATTGAATGGGAAGATACCCGCGTTGCATGTATATCATTATATGTTGACATTTGGGTAGTTCAATTAGGAATTCAAATTCTAGAAGGATGGCTAATCTTGAAATCAATCACATGTACAAAGTGGACCCCTTAAAAATCAATGGTTAAATGTAGATAACCAGAGCCAATGGGAGATTGTTTATACCAATAATCAATAAATTACTCCTTGAATCTCCTAATTATCAGATCTCCAACCAGTATACCACATTCCCAAGAACGGATTTTCAGGCAAGTTGATCAAAGAGTCACCCAGGAGATGAACAACAATTTGTTGCAGCCAATCACTATGGAGGAAGTCAAATCAGCTATTTTTCAAATGCATCCCCACAAAGCACCTGGACCTGATGGTATGTCATCTTTATTCTTTCAAAAATACTAGCATATTGTTGGTAATGATGTATTTAATGCTGTTACTAGCTTCTTCCATAGTGGTAAAATGTTTCGAAAACTGAACTTTACTCATATTGTCCTCATCCCCAAGACTAAATGCCCTTCTGATATGACCCAATTGAGACCTATTAGTTTGTGTAATGTCGTATATAAAATTATAGCAAAGACACTTGCTAATAGGTTAAAAGTGGTTCTTCACAAGGTTATCAGTCCTACCCAAAGTGCTTTTGTCCCTGGAAGGCATATTTCTGATAATGTGCTGGTAGCACACGAAATTATGCACTTCTTAAAAAATAAAAAGAAGGGTAAGGATTGTTTTATGGGATTGAAACTTGATATGAGTAAAGCATATGATAGAATAGAGTGGTCATTCCTTAGAGGTACATTACTAGCTTTGGGGTTTGATGCTAAATGGGTAGGGTTGATTATGGAATGTGTATCTACTGTTACCTATGCAATTCTATATGATGGACAATCTGGCAAGCTAATTACCCCAGAGAGAGGAATCAAACAAGGGGACCCTCTTTCCCCATATCTTTTTCTGATATGTACAGAAGGTTTGTCTACAATTCTTCAAAAATCAGAAGCCGATAATTTGATTCAAGGCATCAGAATCAGCAGAAACTGCCCTCCAGTTTCCCATCTCCTCTTTGCGGATGATAGCTTCATATTTACCAAAGCAGATAATCAAAATTGTGGGCATCTTTTAGATATCTTCAATACTTGATAGAGTGCATCAGGTCAAAAGATAAATTTTGAGAAATCAGCCATAATCTTCAGTAACAATACATCTCAATATCGAAGCACTGAGATTGTCGACAAGTTGAAGGTCAAAGTCATGAAAGAGAGAGATAAGTATTTAGGGATTCCGATTTCAATTTTGGGTGAAAAAAAACATCTTTTTTTTTATCATCAAAGAAAGGATTTGGAAAAAACTAAAAGGATGGAAAGAAAGTATTCTCTCTCACGCAAGGAATGAGGTCTTAAGAAAAGCAGTTGCATCGGCCATACCAACATATGCTATGACATGTTTCAAATTGCCAATCTCTTTTTGCAGAAACATTAATTCGATGATCAGTAATTTTTGGTGGGGTCAAAAAAATGAAGAAAGAAGAATACATTGGGTGAGTTGGAGGCGTTTATGCAAAAGCAAACATGATGGCGGGTTGGGTTTCCGAGACCTCTTAGATTTCAACAAAGCTTTGCTAGCCAAGCAAGGATGGAAGATTCTTCAAGGCGATGAGTCTCTATGTTTCAAGATCTTGAAGGGTAGATATTTTAACAATTGCTCATTTTGGGAGGCATCAAAAGGAAATAGACCATCATGAGCTTGGAATAGCATTCTAGAGGGGAGAGAGGTTCTCAAACAAGGTTGTAGATGGAGGGTAGGCAACGGAGAATCAATTAATATTTGAAAAGATCCATGGATCCCCCAACCTCATACTTTCAAACCCATCACAAAAAGACTCCCAAGTAGTCAATTGGAAATTGTGAGTGATTTAATTGATCCAGTGTTTAAAGTATGGAGACACGATCGGCTTGAGCAAATATTCAACTATATGGATGTGCAGAGAATATCGAAGATCCCAATCAGTTCTACTAGTATTGTTGATAAAGTAATTTGGCATTTTACACCAAAAGGAGATTTCACAGTAAAATCAGCTTATCGTACAACCTTCTCTTTGACTATTGGCTCGACGGACAAGAGTGGGAGTAGCTCGAATAGTACAGATACATCAAAATTTTGGAGTACATAGTGGAAGCTCAGTGGCATTCCAAAAATTAATATGTTTATGTGGAGATGTTGTTCAAGCTCATTAGTTGTGGCTAATAATTTGATGAAGCGAAGAGTTATATATGAGGCGTCTTGTTTCAGGTGTGGTAAACAAACTGAAACAGTTCTTCATGCACTTAAAGACTGTGATCACAGCAAAAAAGTATGGTTTTTATCTCCTTTGGGACTAAGGATTGATAATGGTGAAAATTGTACCTTTGAACAATGGATTATTAGTATGTTCAATGGATTCAAAAAACGAGGAATAAGCATAGAAGCCTTAGAAATTTTTGCAGTCACATGCTAGGAAATTTGGAGAGACAGGAATGAATTATTGTTCAACCAAAAGAATTCAGATCCTATGGATACTTGCATAAAGATCTATAGACTAAATGCTGAAAGACAAAGTTTGATCATAGAAACTCAAAGATTAAGGTGTGATGATAAAGAACCAGTAGAAAGTGATTGGAGACCTACAAGTAATGGTCAATTGAAACTTAATTTTAATGCTTCTTGGTCACAAAACTCAAATATTGCAGGCATTGGTGGTGTTCTAAGAGATGATAGAAGTTCCTTTGTAGCAACTTTCTGCGAGGAAATTACAAATGCTTGTTCAGCCTCTGAGTGTGAGGTTATTGTAGCAAAAGAAGTGATTATTTTTGCTCAAACACACAACTTCAGATCAATCCTGTTAGAAGGAGATGCCTTAGAAATCACTGAACCATTGAGAAGCAATCAATACCCAAGAACTGATACCGAAGTACACATCCAAGACATCCTCCATTTGTCAACTCATTTAAATTCAGTTACTTTCTTGCATATCCCTAGAAAGGGTAATGGTGTGGCGCACCTCCTAGCAAGGAAGGCGGCCCATAGTCGTTTAAATGCTTGTTGGTTTGTATCAGCTCCTAAATGGCTTATCCCTGGCTTGAAGGCTGATAATAACTTACAACATTGTAATAGCCGTTTTAGTGAGATTAATAAAACTCCCTATCCTGTTCATAAAAAAAAAGGTTTGAAATCAGAGAAACAGACAGGGTGTGGAGATTTTGGGACAAGTGTAATTAGGGTATGGTTAATTTATGTAGAGAACTACCCTAATTCAAAGAAGGACTTGACCATATCAATGACTTGGGAACCCACAATATTTCAATAAGTATGAAAAAATATACCAGGGAAGCCATCAATACGTGGTGCTTTCCACAGTACCATTGTAGAGCATACCAGATTTTCTCATCACTGATCGGCAACAGCAACCTGTCATTATCAGCTTGCGTTGCTTTGAGATGAATGTTATCAAGCAAAACAGATGGATCAATAGGCCTAGAAGATGCAAAAAGATTTCGAAAATTCTCAACAAAAGCTTTTGAAATCTCATCAAATTTAGATACCACTTCTCCATCGTCCTTGGTGATACTCTTGATTCTGTTGAAATGTCTTCGAGCAATGGTGGTGTTGTGAAAAAAAGTATTATTCTGATCACCTAGTTTGAGCCAACTTATACGACTCTTTTGCACCCAAAATAATTCATTCTGATAAACCAATTCTTGGTGCTGTTGTGAAAAAAGTTATCATCTTAACTCCCTCTCTCTCTCTTCTCTTCTGGTTCGATAGTTATGACGTCAAGGAAGAAAGATAATAGAGAATTTTAACTAAAGTCATCCATTTTTCTATTGTAAAAGGAAGGGAAATTAAATTACCCATATGTCCTAATTTACATAAGTTATTGTCCAAAAGTATATTGAACAAGTGTATTCGCCCCTCAAGTATAGAAATCCCAAATTAATTGCCTTTTGGTCCTCTGCCATAAGGCAGAGGACATGTCGGGTATGTGAATACAGTAGTTGCTTTTTAAAAATTATAAATACCCAAACTACCCTCCTATCCTCTCTCTCGCTCTATCAGATACTGCTGCTACAGAATTTACAGAACTACCCAAACGAGTTCTTCCCAATCAGAACCACCAACAACGTTAATCTCCGCCATGCAGAACCTCCACGCCGTTCTAATTGCACGTGGATTCAACCGGAAAATCATATGCAGAACCTCCTACCCTTTCTCTCTTATTCTCCTTCCCCTTCCCCTCCCTCTTCTCTCTTAATCTCTGCAAAATCCCTCTCTCTTTTCCTCAAAAACTGCATCCCAAAATTTAAACCGATATATTTCAAATCCATTGTAGATCAAAGCCAAGAAACAAAGTAACAAACCAAAATGGTGAAATGGAATTAAATAAACCATAATTTTTAAAATTAAAACTAAATCTTCTGTATTTTCAATAAGAGAAAACATAAATTTAGATTATTTGAGAAAAAAAATCAAGGGATTAACTAAAAATCGTGTGGCAAAAGAGTGTTCGATTAAACAGAAAATTGAGAGAAGAGGGAGACGAAGGGATTTTTCAAACAGAAAATTGAGAGAGAAGAGAGATGATCTTCTTACAATGGTGAAGCGTGAGTTCTCACAGCTTTATGATCCCAAATGAACATAATCAAATCGAACAACGGAAAACCCTAGAAATTGCATGCAATTGCTCGAAAGAAATTGTATGCAATTGCTCCAAAGAAACCCTAAATTTTGCCGGGAGAGTTGCTTACCAGTATGATATTTCTTCGAAATGCAGAGAAAATTTGAGATGAGAGAAGAGAAAAGGAGAAAGAGTTGGAACAGAGCAACAAACCAGTTTTGATTTAGTAGCTCTAAAGTTTTAAGATGCCTTAATTTCTGTTCCGGATTGTATTAGATAACTTGTCTTGTGTTCTTCTTCAACTGTACATGTTGTTAATCTTCATGTCTTGACTCGGATTTCAATCATGACGAGACGGCATGGATGGGTGATCCCTGCTCACCCACTTTAGGTGCATTGTTTTACTTCACTGTTGTTTTAATTGGCTTTGAAAATTTGGGTTTTATTAGGGAAATTTGATTCTTGGAGTCTTGGGTATTTTTTTTTTTTTTTTGTTTGGTGTTCCAAGTTCTAAACCACTGTGGGTTTTTCACGGAGCTTTGAATTTGGGATTAAAAAGTTGTTTGTTTGGGATCATAAAGCTGTATATACTATCAAGAACCTCGATGAAACCCAAGGATCAGATCGAGGTGTTTGTGTTTGCTCTGTTCAACGAGAATCAAAACGAAGGAGGTGTTACAGAGAAAAAAATTGGGATTTTTAAGAATTAGATTTTTAATGGAGATGGGTCCAAGGTTTATGTGTTAGATTTGAGAAGAAGTAATGGAGGAGACAAGTTAGGGTTTGGAGAGAGAGAGAGAGAGAGAGAGGGTATTTTGGATATTTGTAATTTTCTAAAAGCAGCTACTATATTCAAATACCCAACATGTCCTCTACCATATGGCAGAGGACCAAAAGGCAATTATTTTGGGATTTCTAGACTTGAGGGGCGAATACACTTGGTTAATATACTTTTGGACAATAACTTATGTAAAGTAGGACATATGGGTAATTTTCCCTAAAAGGAAGATCACAAGATAGAGCATAGAGATGTTCCATAGAGCATAGAGATATTCCATCTATCAACGTCGACACAACCATCACTGGCGTCTGGGCGTGTTCATCACAGATCTAGGATCCATGTCCTGTCGACAAACCCTCTCGAGGACATACCGGGATCTTCTGTGCTAAATCCTGTGTGCCAAGGTGTGTGCTGTGAAACACACCCGATTGTAATTTCACCCTCGATTGAGTTGCTTTATAAGGGCAAAATTATATTTTCACCCTCGGGTGTGTTTCACAGCACACACCTCAACACACAGCGTTCAACACAGACGATCTGTGTCCCTCGAGGACTATCCATTACGAAGGCAGATCCTCTATTATGGACGCCCCTGATATGGGGTGTGATATGTGAAATAAATCTGAGGGCAAAATTATAATTTTGCCTTCATGAAGCAACTCAAGGGAAGGCAAAATTATAATTTTGCCCTCGGGGTAATTTCACATATCACGCCCCATATCATGGGAGTCCATAACAGAGGATCTGCATTTATTACCTATACTAGTAGAGGGCGGATGCGGATCCTCTGTTATGAGAGGCCTTGATATGGGCCGTGTTATGTGAAATAACACGGAGAGCAAAATTGTAATTTTTCCCTAATAAAGCAATTTAGATTTGCCTCGTGTCTATACCCTTATATAAAAGATACACTTATTTTACCAATTTTCTTGTTTCTATCCCTATGTCCTGGTAGTGTTAACCTTTAACTTATGAAAAATCTATACTCTTGTCCTATCTCTACTTTTAAAAAGTAATCACATGTGTTGAGACACTTTTGTCTCTAAGCTGTTCCTACTTTTGTATAATTCATTCTCGATTATACCCTTGAGAAATTTGACAAATTTCTTATGTACCCTTAATAAAAGAGACACTTTCGTCCCTAAGCTGTGTCTGCTTTTGTATAATCCATTCCTGTTTACACCCCTGACAAATTTCTACTCGAATTACACTTATGCATTAGATATTAGGGTTAATACCACTTACACCCCTAACGTTCTAGATAATTGTAGAAATACACTCTATATTGTTTGATAATACACTTACATTCTCTATCAGTAACATCCGATAAACAACTTTAGTAGAGAATGTTTTTTTTTTTTTTTAAAATTTTAGTAGAGCATGTTATTGTTTACTATTTTGGCTATGTCTTAAAAGTTATTTATATTTAAAAGATTAAAAACTTAATTATTTTTAGGACAAAATTACCCTTCACTAATTATATTTATCATAGCAAAAATTCATAGGATTTACAATTATGTACCATCACATCATTCATTATAGGACATTTTAATAACATGTATGTATAACTGGTGGGACCTACATCCACAAAACAAATATTTCCTTATTTAAGTGGTGTCGAGGTACATACCAAATACCTCGTCTGGATATAAAATTATTTTTCAGTAATGTAAGGTCTGAATGACTATGAACTATTATCTGTCGTGAACACAGTGCACATGCAGATGTGGTAGGTGGGACTCACTATGAGTAGCCAACATGTGAGATCTTTTTGGGTGTGAGAGGAATGTCCTTGTTTTTTTTTGGGAACCGAGGTGTCCGAGCAAGTTTGCGCGCACCATGACTAATCCTCGAGGCCCTGAAGTTAACGATCGGGTAAGCCTCCAGTGGCCCCAAGTGAAACGGCTCCCCACATAATCGAATCCCAGACCTGATGCTTCATGAGGCACCAGCTGCAAATTTTTTCGGATGTCTCTTCTCTACGTGTTGTTAGTTGGACAATTGGAGTTGAACCAATGAATTATCCTTTATCATGGCATTACTCTACCGTTGAGTTAAAAGTGACCATTTTCTTCAATTCATAAATTAGCCCACTATATATATAGTAAAAATAAAGTTTGATGTTTCTTTTATTTTGTTTACATCAACACTATGATTAAGTCAATTCGTGTTTATACATAGAGCATAAAAAATAAAATAAAATAAAAGCTTAACATTTGTTTCCTTTTATTTACATTGACAATATTATGAAGTCTTGATCCTTTGGAATATTTTATTTGTATTTAGGATTTTATTGATTTGGAGATTAACCACATAATCAGATTGCAGCCGATCAAGTTGATTGGAGGATCATATTTTCTTTAGATGATATGTTTGCGAGAAATAGTAACACACATAACCAGATCTTGAAGATGATCTTTGCCAATTCATCAATAATTTGATCTAAAAATTCGCACGTGCCCATGACTAGTTATTTCAAATAACACGGCCCATATCACGCACTAGGTGACTTAGTTGCAATACATTATTTCTAAATTAAAATATTTTCAATTTTATTGTAAATCACGATAAGTATTATTTCTTAATAAAATCTAATGAAAATAGATATCATTAATAATAATAAGTCTCCATTAGATGTTTGTGACGAGAGAGGATTCTCTGTACTAAATCCTATGTGTCAAGGTTGTGTGTTGTGAAACACATCAAAGGGCAAAATTATAATTTTGCCTGTTTTATGAGAGCAAAATTATAATTTTGCCCTTCCATGTGTTTCACAGCACACAATCTCAACACACGGGATTGAGCACAGAGGATCCGCGTCCGTTTGTGATGAATTCAAGTATTTATTATTTACAATGAGAAAACAACATATCATTAGTAAGTCTCGATGAGAGAACGGTAATAATTGAATCTTTATGGAATAAAAAAATCAAATCAACTAAAATCACACTGTAGACGGCGAAATTTTTGAGATCAAAATTCTGCCACATGGCATGACCTCACTAGATGGGCCGACTAAAATAAGATTCTCTCAAATTGAATCTTCGATTAGTTCAAATGGGACCCACAGAGAATTATTATAATAATTTACATTAAATATAAATTATCCTAACAAAATAGGAAAATTCTAGATAATTCTCAAAAGAATTATCTAAAAGTTATCCAATCAAAATTTAGATAATTCTTAAATAAAGAATTATCTTATATTGGATAATCTCCTAAGTGGTTGAGAACAAGTAGAACTCTACCCTCCCACATATAGATAATCCCTAATTAAATTAGGAATTATCTCTAATTCAAGGAGGACTCTCCCCTCCAAATCTATTAATAGGGGTAGTCCTCTCAAATAGAGAGGTCCTCCCACATTCAGAGGGACCAGATGATCAAGGATCAAGGAGGATCAGAAGAAGAAGAAGAGATATTGAAGCTCTGCTGCTCTGACACCTAGAAGATTTGAAGCCCCGAAGACCTGAAGATCTACAGACTTGAAGCCCTAAAATACAACATTCAAGCATGGAGATTCAAGTTCTTTATTCTCTGAATAAGCTCGAAATCCCAAAGAGATCGACATCAAGACGAAGCTTTTGGCCTACGTCTTCTATAAGTCTACAAGCACGAAGATCAAGTCAAAGATTCAAAAAATCATCAAACCCAAGGAAGAAAGATCAAGGTGAAGGAGCTCTGAAGCCCTGCCGGTCTACCGCCTTCAAGATCTGGAGACTTGAAGTCCTAACGTTGTATTCAAGCCTAAAGATAAATCCATCCATCTCTGAATACGCTGAAAGGCCCAGAGTTCTACACCAAAGTTAAAGCTTTTGGTTCACATCTTCTATAAGTCTACAAACCTGAAGATCAAGCCAAAGACTTATTCAAGTTCTGCATTCTCTGAACATGCTCAAAAGCCTAGATATTCATATCAAAGTTGAAGTTTTCGATCCATATCTTCTATAAGTCTACAAGACCGAAGATCAAGCCGAAGACTTCGCAACAAACCCTTCAAGATTCTCATTCGTGAAGTCTGCCAAATCAACTAAACTTCGTTAATTATCAATCTCTGAATACGCTTAAAGGCCCAGGGATCTACACCGAAGCCTTCAGTCTACATCTTCTATAAGTCTACAAGCCTGAAGATCAAACCAAAGACTACGCAACAAATCTCCACGATTTGGTTCGTGAAATCTACAAATCTACGACTTCTTTCAAGAAGAATCCCGATTTAAGAATAAGCTATTTTTAGCCCTTAAATCGAGGAACCCGAAGAGAAGAATCAGAAGACTTTTTCTTTTGTATAAAGAAAATCCCTAGAGATTGTAATCTCTCATATTAAATCAATAAAATTGATTTTGTTATGCATATCTTGTTCGTTGATTTTCAATAGACAAAATTTGTGTTTAAACACACTAATACAATCTGGTTGTAAACTATCTCTAATCAAGTGATATGAATATTCTTTGTTGGATTTTTATCAAATCCATCTTCACCTTTGTATTGCTTATTATGTGGAGATTGACGCAATCGTGGCACTCAGAAAGTATTGATGATTCAGTCATCGACTCCACTAGTTGATCATTTGTTTAGTACTTTTACATGTTTTGCTTAGTCTTAAATATAGGGTATTTATCATCTTTTTTATTGATGCGATCTTGTAACCTCTTTTCTGGAGCTTGTGAGAATAGTAATACTTAGTGTGAATCCGTAGATGTGCACCATGGACAAACCACGTAAAATTATTGTATCTTGTGTGCTTAATTTGCTTTCTTGTTCTTGTTTATCCTTTCTTTATATATAAATTCACATCCTTAGAACTCATATATGCTTGATTGGTTTATCTAAAGATTACAATTCGGATCATGATCCGAATTCGACCCGATGAGCCCAAATTTGGTATAGGATTTACGACACGATATCCGAATAAAAATGATCTGATCTGATCCGATCTGAAATCTAATCGGATCGAACTCGGATGTATAAGGTTTCAATCTAATTATATATATATACTAGCAAAAGTACACGTGCATTGCACGTGAAGATTTATCTAATAATACATGTTACTATTAAAATAATGATATAAGAAAATATAATTTTAAAAATATAAAATAATTTGTATATTATCATCTTGCTAAATTTTATATTTAGAAAATAAATAATTCAATAAAATATAGTAAATTATCTTATTTTTGTTTTTTATTTATCTATTAGCACTTTTAATTGTATAAAGGAAATTATATTAGATCTTCTTTGTCCTTAATGTATATATAAGATAAAATAGAATTATTTTAAATAAATTTTAAATTAAAATAACATCATAAATTAAAATATTAATAAATAAATTAATATGTATATTAAGACATGTATTTATAAGAAAATTTAATATATAAAAAAAAATATATTAACACATGGTAGTTGTGGAAACTTGGTTATCTAATTTTTTATAAAATTTATTATATTATTAATAACTCATACGTTTGTAACGGCTTTCAGAGAAATTACCCCTACATTGGAGGATGTTAGGGTTTTTTATAGTCTTCCTGTTATGGGTGAAATTCATCCAGGTGATAGTTTGCTATCTCGAGAAGAACTTGCTAGTGAGAGAGCTCTAACCGAAGGTTTGAAACTTTCTCTCCAAAAAACTACTTTGAAGAAATCTTCGAGTTTGTCATCTGATAGAAAGAGTTCTCGTCAAAATGCAGCAGGTTGGATTCGCTATTTCTGGAGAGAAGAATATGTGAAAGGTAAATCAAACATCCCTTTGATTGTTAATGGAGCTGGTAGATATAGACCTGTATATTTCGAGGCTTTCCTCTCTCTCTGGTTATCTCATTTTGTTCTTCCAAGTTTTCCTTCAGACAAAGTCTATAAGAAACTCTTTCCTTTAGGCATTAAATTAGCTCAAGGACTCGAGGTTCCTTTGGCCCCTCTTTTTCTAGGTAACTTGTATGAAAACCTCGACCTTTTAGCTGCTGACCAATCTCGATCAAGAGATTGTAGAATTGTCGAGTCAGTTGTAGATACTGCTTCTCTTCAAATCTTCCTTTGGGAAATATATCCAAGATATGCTCCAATTGGAGTATTTCCAAATTCATCAATTCGAGAACCTAGTGGTTCATGCTCGTTCTGTTTTCTGGTCTGATCATCATCCTATTGGTGATGTTGAACTTATCAATGTCTTAGATAAGGAGTCTGAGTTCGAATTCAGACCTTATCTTCAAAAGATATTCCGAGCTGACCATTCTGTTGTATTAGAAACAAGTGATGTAACTTTATCCGTTTCAGATTTTCATCTCCACTCGAAATTCATGAAAACATATCTCGTGACCATTCACTATGGTAGATGTTACTTTCTGACTTTGATAAATACCCAAAGAGTGAAGCCGTGCCAACAGATCAAACCATATCTTCTCGAGATCAAAGACTTATGTCTTTTTCAAAGAGAAATACTTCAACTGTTCCTTCGAAAGGTCTTGCAATACCTTCTCCATATACTTATTATCCTGATTCTTCAATTAGAGAGTTTGCTTCAAATGCCATTCCCTCTAGAGATACCTCTCGAATTGAAGACCAGTCTGTAGAGCCCGAATTGGTGACTCGTTCTTCGAAAAAGAAAGAGTCAAAAGAAAAGTCAAAGAGTAAAGACAAGATTCCTGGTGCTTCAGCTGCGACTTCGAAAAGCTCAAAGAGTCTACAATCTAAGACTTCAAGTGCGCAAGCTTCGAAGAAATACCTCTCTTCCTTCTGACATTTCTCCCAAAAATAAAACTCAACCAATAAGTGTAAAATTTCAAGTTATTTTTTTTTCTCTTGAATTTTATCAACATTGCCTGGATGTAAGTAATATAAGACTTGATTATCAGGATGATCGAGTCAGAAGTAAAGTGCCCGTTCCTCTTGCAGTCGAAAAACCTGCTGAAGGAAATATTGTTGTACCTCCTGAAAGTTCTTCTCTAGGTAAAAATATTCTGCTCAATATTTTCCTTGAGTAAGTCTTTGAAATATTTGATACTCGAATGTTTATACACTATGTTTTCTTTTGTAGATAAACAAAGGAAAGTGCTAAAAGAATTGCCTAGGCCAAAACCTCTTCTTTCTGCAGCTGAGCTAGCAGCTCATAAAGATGCTCAAAAGCTCTTATCCCTGGTAATTATGATTACCTCAATTTGATGCCTTCTATGTTAACTACATTTATTCTGACAGAAAATATTTACTTGCAGCAACTTACAAAAGATCTCCAAGCTCTTTCGAGTAAGGAAGTGGCTGCTATATGCACTCCTTAATATTTGAATAACAGAAAAAAGATTGCTGAAAGGGTTGTAACATCTTTGAGAACTCGGAGAGGGTTAGCTTTTGCCAAGCTACCTAATGTTGAACACATGTCTCTCAATTCTCTATTGATGGAAGTTGGGATTTATAGAGCTGAAGATGAAGCTGTTAAAAAATCTAAACAACAAGATACTTCAATTTCAGAAGAAACTTCGATTCAGGTTTCAGAACCTGAAGACAAAGGAAAGGAACCAATAGAGGTTGTGGAATCAGAGGAAAATTCTGAAGATGAAGAGGTTGAAGAAGAAAGTGAAGAAGAAGAAGAAGAAGAAGAAATAGATTACAAAGCAGAACATGAGGGAGCTACTCATAATGAGAGTCAAGTTTTACCACCCAACTCGAGTATGATCTTACCTTCTGTTTCAATATCCTTGCCTCTTTCAATTTCTACTTCATTCATTTTCACCTCCTCTCCAATATTTTCAAGAATAATTTCTGAAATGGTTTCTTCTTTTGAGACTGCCACTATGAATGTCTCCTCCTTCATCCCTTCAAATGTCCTTGGTAGTGTTATACCTTCCTCGGTTGAGAATTCGACAGTTGAAACTGTAACAATGGATGTTTCGAATGCTCTTAACTTGGATGCTGATATGCCAGATATGAACCTTTCGAACATTATAGCTTCACATGTTGATGTTTTGAAAGTCACTTCATCAGAAATCTCGAATGAAAAAGCGTCTGCTACTACTTCAAGCATTGTAGAGCCAAATAGCGCTCTTACAACCGTTGAGACTTCTTCAAAAATTCTTTCCTCTTCCACCACGGAAATTGTTTCTTCAACCGGTAAGTATAAATCTTATGTAATATACTAAACTTTGATTTTTAAAGGGGTTTTAACCCTTTTCGAATTTTCCTTTTCAGCTGTTGAATTGATTCCAGCAAATTTTCCAATAATCACTAGTTCGGGAATATCGACTTCGGTTGTTCAAAAAGCTACCACTACCTTATCGACTATTATTACTACTGAAATAATATCAAGTGTTGGTGCTTCTTCTTCCTATACTTCCACGGGTTTAAATCTCCACAAGAGGAAAAGAGCAGAAATGTCCTCTACTCAGATTATTTTGTATGAAGGGGTATATATGATATTCGAACGTATGACGAAATGGATGGATGCAATTTTATGCATATGGCAATATATCCGACAAAATTCGAGTCCCTTCTTCCTTCATGAGGAGCGCAGGGTATCAAGAATTATGCACCCTTCTTACTAAAATGTCTGAGAAGAATTTCGCCTCTTTAGCTGTGGACGATCTTGAAATTTGGAAGCCCTCATTGTTGAATATCGAAAATCTTGGTCTGAATATTGAATGGTTGAAGAATCATTTCACCATCCTCGAAAAGTCTTTTGCTTGTTTTCAAGAAAGAGCAGATCTCAAAATTTAGAAGAATCAGACTCTTGATCAGATTACCAACAACTCTCAAGAATTGGAGAAGAAGGAAGAAGAATACTGCTCAAAAGATCTCTCGAAGAGAAAGAAACAGAAATTGAACAGCTCAAAGAATAAATTCAATTATTGAAGTCTGAAGCGGAAATGATATCAAAGAAATTACTAGAATTTTCAAATGTAATTGTCTCATTTTGCATTCTTCCAAAAGAAATGTATTCTCGAGATTGAAATGAATGAAAACTCTTTTTACATTATATTTCTTGTTAAAAATAA